>JAPYZM010003426.1:0-11260 GCA_030522845.1 Psyttalia concolor
AAAAATACGGCACTGTTCCGTAATTTTGACGGAATATTGTTTTGACTCCCAGATTACGCAACTGACACGTAATTTTTATTGAATTTTTCTCTCCGTGTGCAGTAGTAATTTACACCGTACAACTGAAAAAGTAACTTTTCCGAAACAGTGTGATGAAAGATACTTTTTTTTTACTATATTCAACTTGACACAATAATATCTTTCAAAAATGTATAGATAGAAGAGAGAAAATCGACGGATAAACGTCCCCCCCCCCCCAAAAAAAAAACAATCACTCTCAACCGTAATCGTTCAATCAACATAAAATCGATGAAAAGGCAAATATTAGAGGAGAGTCGGATTATTTGAGATGTTATGATTTTCAACGCACACTATACGTTATCCATTTTTTTTTTTATTGTTACAGAGCGGATGTTACAGAAAATGCAAAAGAATTGGAAGAGACCTTGGCTTTCGATACACACATTGAGTAAGAAAATCGTAACATAACAGGGGTGGGGTACACCGGGCTTTTCGAAGACAGGGCATAAGGAAATAGGTCCGAGGGGCTGTATTATGTCCAACTGCTCGAGTATCTACATGCCTCGCTTTTTCCTCTCTTCCGTTTTTCAACAAATGAATACTGAAAGATGTGGCAGACCAGAAAAAAAAGAGATTTCACTCGGGTGAGGAGATGAATTGAAAAAAATGAGGGTTCAACAGGTAGAGATTGTGCAAGTTCCGTTTGTGGAAAAAAAATATATGTCTTTAATGCTTCAATGATTCCGACTGAGCAGATACATGGGCATTTGAATTTCACTTTGAGACAAAGAAAGACTCGTTGAAAAAATGGTTAAATAATTCTAAAGAATTTAACCCTAAAAATGCAAGCACTCGTGTTAAATCGGCTCTATCAGCCGTGAAAATGACAGCTCTCAATGGCAAAATTGAATATTAAGAGTTTTCCCAAATTTCATGACTCTTTATATGATGAAATTATGACAGAGACCGGCGAAATACTGGAAATAATGTCAGATTAGCCAATGCTGAGGAAAATTATGTCATAGAAATGTCATAAATCTATCTTTACTCCCTGAGGAGTAAATAAATGCCGATCATATGGTTATCCCTCAACGTTGATACAAAATTAAAAAAATTAATACTCGGATTCTTCTCAAGACCATTTAATATCAATGACGACGCGATAAAGTCCCTTTCCTAGGAGCAACCCTCTCTTCATCACTGCTAGCTAGCCGTGAGAACACGTCTCCCCTGTACCTGAGATGGCAGCAGCAACTGACAGGTAGCATAATGTTACCCTCCGTCAATTCACCATTCTTAACTCCCAATGCTTGGCGAATGATATGTTGCTGTTTACACTCTGTATCGTATCCCGATGCAGCCGCTGCGTGATCCACAATTTTACAGGTGCTATTTGGATTTCTAAATAAACAATTTCAAGAAGAAACAGCCTGTAGTACAATATATTCAATTAATACCAACTATTATAACTAAAATAGGGAAATTTGTTTGTCCTCATTCATTTGTATATATATGTGAGGGGAGTGAAACTTGAAATTAATGAGCGAAACGAGCGAAACGAGCGAACCACGGGACCCCTCCCAAGATTAATGAGCGAAAAAAAAAAATACAAAAAACACATTTTTCCATGGAACAACATATTTATATTTCATCGATTATGTTCAACTTACATGCATCTCTCGATGCGAAATCCCTGCTGAAAGTTCACTTCATTGTCCTCTTTGTACTCAGTATTTACAATAAACAACCACTCATCTTTAGTAGTTTTCGCGGCTTTTGGGTAAATAATGCCAACGTCACTATCGCAGAGGGTCTCATACTCCGATACTCCGACTCTCTGGCCAAGATCCAAGGGAGGATCGACGTTCGCTAAATGTTTAAACTCATTCCGTCGAGCCTTCAGAGCATTCATTATAAACTCCCTCGGATAATTGGGTACATCTTCGCAGTATGCTGAGTCACTACAAGTGGGTGCAAGTTCCGGAGAAACTCTGGAAGTTAGTTTTGCAGTGTCTGGATCCCCAGGAAAGATTATTCTCCCTCCCGTAGGAGCTCGTTGTGTCACTGCAACTAGATATTAAATTATTATTCCATTAGTCCTTGCATTACTAGCCATTGTCAGTAGTCATTACTTCACTTCATTGCAATCATTGTTAGTGTAAATAGTGATTAATGGATTACTCAGAATTAATTTAACATTAATGTATAAGTCACTGTAGACAGTGATTTTACTTTGTCAAGTGAAGAAAAAAAAACAAATAAACAAATTATTATTATTCTTTAACCTAAATAAATAAATAAATAAACTCAAATTATCATCAACATGGTTATTACTGCAACTATTAGTAATGATTAATGGATTACGTTGAATTAATTTGAAATAGATTCAGCCATTGATGGTAACCTGAGCAATTTAATTTTTTGCTTGGAAAACAAATTAGTAATTAAGTTGCATATGACTACTGTGTTTTTTAAATTTCCTTTAAATGATTGATAAACAAATAAAATGGAGTAATTCCAGATGCTTTACGATTAATTTTGAGGTGGAAAAAAATTGTTAAATGAAATTAAAAAGTTAAAAATAGGGAAAATTGTAGAACTAATTTTTGCCGGTTGAAAAAATCTATGAAAAAATGGTATTTAAATATGATTAATGTCAGAGCTCGAGTTCAAATTCAAGCTTGAGTCGGTTACCCATCGGTCGGAGACGATGTCTGGGTGTTTGTACTTCCCGCGTGGATGACCCCACGTACTCGGAGTCAGGTAAATTCGATGCGCCATCAGGAAAAGTTTGTGATACCATAGGAGAAATCTATTGGAAATAACAATGGATCATAAAACCACAAGGACGTCACAATATATAAACTCATGACGTATTTAACTTAGTGAATCACTCGATGCTCTAGGGGGGAAGTGGTTAATTAAATTCCCCCCTTTTTTGTTATGAATATTTTCAATTAAAACAAAGAGTTGAAACAGATGCACGAGTTTTCTTAAAATTCTCAGTTGGATTGTTCAAAAACAACAACGGTTTCATGGGAGAAAAGTGAGAAGATAAATAGGTTTATGAGCAAAATATCACAAACAAATGAAAAAAATTCTATTTTAAATATTGAAATTTTGCATTCCATTAGATCAAAATCAAATTAAAATTTATTTTGTCAGCTGTAGAAAAACAAATAAATACTCTTTATTCAATCCAAATACTAAAATTGAAAATTTACAAAATGAAGTAGCGGCCAATTTTGATTTAAGGGCTTGAAATCTTCATTCAGTTTGCCTTGAGCCATCAAAAGAAGATCGAAGATTAACATTAATCTCCAGGGACAAAAGTCTAAACTTTCGGCCGCTCCTTTAAAATTCGACTCTGAATACAAATTCTGGCCTCACTGATAATTACTATCAACTCAACTAGTTGGCGGAGCAAAGTTCACGATACGAATGTCCGTATATCCGCTCAAATTTTCATTTAATCAACCAACGCAACCAGACGCACTTGTTAATTTATTTTAAAAATATCAACTGTCGAATGCACGACCTTACCGACTCTATACAACAAATGTTTCAAGGTCCCCTCAGCTATAATACAAATAGAAAATATAGAGATATCGAAATAAACTAACTTCCTCCATTACAACTGCTCATTCTCTCATTATCTACAGACTAATAATAAAAAATAAATAGAAACAAATAATTGTCGCACTACGCAATTCGAGTAATTATCGGGACATTGTAATGAATACTTCATAAATTATAGAGAAGCAACTCACATAAACAGCGAGCAAGATGAATAATAATTTGTCCACAGTTAACATAACGAGTTGGATTTAGGATGAATTTGCCCAGTAAAAACTGTTCGATTGTCAGGAACAGTCACTTCTCCTTTTACAATATTCAACTCAGTTACTGACGTTTGTCCAAATTATTGGCTATTCAATGATCCAATGGCCATTTCGGGAAAAACCGTAGCAGAATTTATGTTGACCGTCATTTATTTTTAAAAACGAAACCACTTGGATGTAAAACACGTTCTCCGCGAGCGCCCAGTAAAACCTGCTTGTTGGAGACGTAACGCTAACACTAGGGAATGAATCAATGAGAACTTATGCAAGATTATCGCAGGACGGTTTACTCAATGTCAAGTGGTGGGGTCCGAGTGGTTAGAGAGTGGGCAAATGATGGAGAACTGGGGACGTTCGGTGCTGTCATTCACCTCTTCTTTTAAAAATAAAGAAAAAAAAAAGAGGTGGTCGGCGGTGGGAGTTTTGAATTCCAGTAGTGAACGGTGGCTTCCGATCATTCGATGAGAGAATTTAGTAATTTTTTATTTTTGCATTCTTGAAGAATATTGTTATTATATGTAGAGTTTGTGATAAATTGATCTTAGTAAATAAATTGAAAAACCTAAATTGTTGAGTATTTTGGTTTTTCTGTGTGTCTGATGATATGATGATGTCTTATGCATCATATTCATCCATCAGCATTAATCAATAAAATGTAAATTAATTCTGCACATCCATATCGTCTCCATCTTTCTTATTGTTCAACTCGACCGCGGCTAATCTACTTTTAATTGGTTCTTATTGTTCATATATTCAGATTCTATCTCGCAAAAATTTATTACGTCCTGAATCAGCGCGCTCCGTCGATAAGGCAGACAACGTTAAGATGTGTTGATAAAAATTCGTGTCATTACTATAAATTTTAGGGTGTAAATATTGTTTACAGCTGCAGATGAGTCTGAAATACTGTTGGATCCAAAGTCACTTGGCAATTTTTCTTTAGGGAAATTATCTCTGCGGAGCAAAGTTTCATTGAGACTTGAGTTGAGTCTCACTAAGAATAACATATCTCACTGAAAATCTCTCTCTAAAATAAAAAAATAAATAAGGAAAGACCGGCCTCAATTTTAGCTTCCGGCAATTCTCCGAGAATCCGAATGGTCGAGATGAGAAGACAACGGTCCTGTGACGAGACCCCCAAGATGATGGACGGAGTAATGAGTGGAAGGGCTCTTTGGGAAATTCGCTAGCGGGCAGAGGAGCGAAAATGAATAAGGAAGTGAGTACTTGAAGACAAGTGAGTGAAGCTTCAGGTCCAGCCAGGTTAATCCTCAGATTGGCTTCGGACTTTTTCCTCTCCTACCTGACTCCCAATGACTGACTGACCAATTGACCACGTTCAAGACTACCGCAGCCACTCGAGAGATGTTCGAGTTATTATTCCGGATTGAGATCTAACAAGCGGAACAGGAATTCTAGCCGGTAATTGTCGGCCTCAACCCTTCAATCCATTAAAACAACCAGTACTTTTTTCCGCGTAATTTCAGGGATGAAAGCAAATCTGTAGAAAAACGGCGAAATCAAAATCCACTGCTCATTGATTTCCCTATACTTTTTTTTGTGGCATCAAAATATTGTCGTACGTATGCGGAAACGGAGGATGACATTGAACGGCCATGATTTGGTGAAATAGTGACCGCATTTTCAATTGCGTCTGTTCATCGATGAAAAATCCCAGCGGACGAGCACATAAAAGATCCAGCGGGAGTGTAGATATAAAGAAGGCGGGAAGGAGAGAAAAAAAAACGGTCGCGCGACGCCACGCGCTCTTCATTTATTCCGTACTGTGTCACGCACGTCGATCACCCCCGATCGAGGAGATTCCCTCCTACCCCAAAATTTCTTATGACAACGTGAATAAAGAATAGAAGGGGAATGCACCCCCTGGAAAAACTCTTGAGATTCCATGGAATATCTCGAGTGCAGCTGTCGCCCGCGCATGCACACCTCGTCGTTGTGTCGATTTCTCTTGAATTTTCATGCGTCACGTGATTCATCTATCGAATTCTGACCAGTGGACCAACAGAGAAATTCAATATGAATTATTTTCACAAACGTATTCTCAATATCACAATCAAATATAAATATCCACAACAAACACTCATTGAAAATGTGAAAGCCATTCGTACCGAAGAATTCGATAATGACGCATTCAATATGAATAAGACAGTTTCATAATTTTTTGCTCCACGATAATTCTTTAGCTTCATCTCAATAATCATATTCTCAAACTGTTAAAGGTCTTCCTCACTGGGACTGACGGCTATATAGGCGTCAGGCCCTGGAGTATGAGTAATTTTGACCAAGCAAATCGTAGAATTGATCTCAAAATTGCATATTTGCAAAGTACAAATTTTCTAATATTAACAAAGCTTTTCATAGTTTCTAGACTCTTTAGACACTTGGACTATTGTCACCCTAGATGCTATCCCCAACTTTTCGAGTTATGTCGAATGATCTGCATTGTTAATAAAACTGAGCTAACAATTCATTAATCACAAAAAACACTTAGAGCACGAGAATAGGCGTGCACCAAACAAAATGAAATTTACAATCAAAAGAGGGGTACGTGAGTAGCTCCTAATGATTCTCGAGTTGGCTTGAATACTCTGCCACTGCTGGGGTACGAACCGCCAAAGCCACGTGGTCAAGCCGACTCCGAGTGGCTATTGTCTACGAATCCGCTAAGCGGGTATCCCTGAACCGCCGAAGAATAGAGAATTCCCGGGGATGAATAATGAAAATTTTTTCGCGATTACAGATGGTTTCACAAAATTGAAATTCTCTGCTTTGTCTATTGTCCATTCTCCAACTGAATTGTTTCCATCCACTCAAATGAATCGTCAAAATCATTGGTTCAAACAGTTGAAATTAATGTCAATTTTCGTTCCGTAAAAATTCCTAAATATTAGACAATTTTAATGCTTCAAGAAGATATATAATGATTCTTGAGATTTCTCTTTGATTTTACCCATTCCAAAGAAATTACGTCAATTGTTCCGTAATTTTTATCGAATATTCCTCTTCATATATGAGCTTAACACTAAATTAGCTTAACTAAAAACAAACCAAAAAAACAATTAATCCCTTCATTAATTCCTGAAAAAACTGAAAAAAAATTAAGAGACGACAAAATTCTGAAAATTCACTCCTCCATTTCTCTCATTACCCTAACTTGCCACCGGTTGATGGGATTTAAAAAATAACCGGCCAAAATTCGAATAAACATCGAGAGAGGAAAAAAAATCTGCAGGTGCACGTCTGAGTTTCACCTAATCTCCTATAAAACTTGAGAAATAGAGAAACGTTAAACTAAGATGCATAAAGGGATGGATGCCGGGTGCGTGGGTTGCGCAAAGGCTTTTCCAGGAAGGCACAAAAGTTTCAATATATCAAGTGCAGTTCTTTTTTCCGTCCTCGAGACGGAGATCCGGTGAATAAAAAAATCAAAATAAAATAGAGAAGGAGGGTGGGGTGAATAAAAAGAATGTCAGCCGTAGCGATGAAGAAGAGGTGTATGTGAGAGAGGGACGTTTAGGTATACACTCGTACCGTCAATGGGGGTGGGGTTGCAACAATGACAGAGATCTACGGGTTCCACACATCAATATCCCCTCCCCCAGTCACCGCGGACTCCCGGGCGCTACAAATAACGTCAATTTTTCGAGATTCCAGTCTCAGAAAATCCAGAAAATTTTTTTACGACCGGTCCGATGTTTTTTTTTTTTACTGCACTCAACATGCTGCGGTGAATCGAGCTTCATCGATTCTGGGGGAAATTAGAGGGGCGACCTCCTGCAAAAATTAGGAGACTTGAAAGTAATAAAACTGTTTAATTTAATTTTTTGGTGTCAAGAGAAAATCGTAATTTGTATCATTACACGTAAACAAAATGGCACTCATAATGTGATTTGCAGTAAAAATTTGTTTATAAGGAGGATTTCTCAATTTTTCAACAGTTTTATCTTCATTTCCTTTGCGTCAGTCTCACATTTTCTTATTTATCTCGTATTTACAATTTATTTAGCTAGCTAGTCCACTGAATTTTTCGACAATTCATTTGATTAAAAAAAAATTTTTTTTTTATGAAAGCAGGAAAATTTTAAATGGAAGAGCATAAAAGAGTTCTGAAACTTGCATAAAATAATTAAGATAATGCTTGGTGCAGAAGGGAAAAAAAAAAGTGAAATCGGAACATTTTTAACAACATCTACAACAGTAAAATGACTCTGCAGAGTTTCGGCGTGCCTGCGTTAATCTCCATCGTCGCGCTGAGATTTGACGGAAATAAAAGAAAGAAAAGGTATAAAAAAAGAGGAAGAATAAGAAAAGTCAACCCCTCTAGCATTCCAATGCGGGCCGTAAAAATGTTACGAGTACACCCACCCATACAGCCGCTGTCGCTGTTGGTTATAATCGAAGATTAATCGTCGTCTTGATCGGCAAAGTGGCGAATACAGGGGCTAAACCGAGAAAAAAAATCCAACGATGAAGGCGAGCGAGAGAGAGGAGAATGAAAAACCATAAAAAGACGAGCACTCGTGAAAGGAGATCTGGCAGGTTGACTTGGACCCTTGCTCGTTTTCCATTTCCATAGTTTCCATTGTGTTCACAGTGACAATTACTCTGAGATTAGAGTGAGAATTTGCGAGACACTGTTGTAGGTGAGAATAGTAGAACGAGAGACTTGTGAATGGGATCTTCGCATTTACGATCCACTCTTGGACCATTCACATCTCGTGAAATATCATCTTAATACGCCAGAATTGTTGAGAGAGTTAATGGTAAAGTTGACAATTCAGGGGGATTGAATCTTTTTTATTTACCTCGTGTCATGGATTAATTTTCATCATTTTGTGGAGAATAAGAATAGGTGGATAGAAAATTCTTTCAAAATTATTTAATGCCTATACAATTATTGAGAACTATAAAAAAGACAATTGAAATTTGGAAACCGGTGGAAAATGAAATGTGACAATAAGTGGAAAATCAGTGGATTGCAGATAAACAACAAAGCCTCCACACACAGGAAAAGCTCTGAATTTTCCAATATGCCTCACACATGCTGTCTAAACGTCCTCCTTGGAACTAGATAAATGGGTGAAAAGTGGAAAGCATCTCCAGAAACACGCAACTTCAGTATTCGACCGGATGCAGGCCCGCCACCCGTTGACCATGCACGGAAAAACCCGAAAATCGCCTGCTGTGCATTTCGACTAAATGACACAAGTGCAGGAGACAAAAAAAGGAGCTAAACGAGAGACGAAAAAATGCCATGAGCAACTGGTAATTGCTCGCTTCTCATTGAATGTCCACAGGCGCAGGGAATCTCGATGCTCTTGAGTATTAATCACATGTTTTATTTATGTTTGATTATTACGTCAAATTAAAAATCAATTTCCCCTTATGAATTTAATCTCAAAACAACATTCAAGTTATTTAATTTGTTAAAAAAAATTAACAGTCCATGATTTTGCTTTCGTTTTAAATTACTAAATTAATTAATTTTTGGAACAATAACTTACCTATCCAAAAAAATAAACTAAAGAAAATCTTAACGTAAAAATACTTTCGAAAGCTTACATTATGATTTCAAAAATCGTAAATAAATTAAATAATTCATGCTGGCGTCAAGTGTTTTTTAGAAAATAATAATTCGAAAATCATAAAAATGATAAGAATAATTGGCAAATAATTATGCAAACATCATAATTTACCTCCAGACCTTACAGAAAGTGTCGATGAAATTTTTTTTTTAAATCGCTCAATCTCATCTGAAGCTTCAAATTTGACAGATCCATTATGATCTCAGGTGACATTAGACCATTAGACCATTATCCATTTCTCTCTTATCCAGTTCTTGGCGTTCAAGGAAGTCCATCGAAACGTCACCTCCTTCACCCGGTCAATTCTACTCTATCCTCTTCATTCTCAGCAGCTCCTCAATCTTCCAGCCATGCACAAGAGCCTCCATTATTTACCCACTGAATCTTCCCTCGGCAGCCGTTACAGTTGGAGATGGGATCATTTCTCCATACGCCAACTTTTAAATATATTATAAATTTCATGAATATTTTAGGTCACTTCCAGGCAACTGAGCTCACTGATGGAATGTGAATTTCAAATTAATTAATTCACTCAAATATTAATTTAGTTAATACATTATTGGACGAATTGTGGATATTGGAGGAGTGGAAGGAAATTCTTAATGCAGTGACAAATATTTAATGACCGGGCCATTTGATGCGGCACTTTTATCTCTTCTGCATCTTCTCTACAATGACAATTACAATTGAATACCTGGCGTTGAGAATAAAATTTAATTGAGAATGCAATAACAATTGCATTAATTTATTTTATTATTTTCGACTGTTCCAAATATCATTTTCATATCTGCGATTATTTCAATGAATGCGACCTTTTGTCATTTCTCTCACAGTGCAAATACTCAATAATGCATTGTATTCGCCAACGGTATATGGAGCTTAATGAAAATATATTAATTTTTAATGAAGAGATTTTTTAATCCCCACTCGTCCAGTGACTGAAAATATTTTCCACTTAACAAACAATTATGAAAATTATATATTCGCAAGTGACACAATAATTGAGCTAATTTACATTACCGTACATTATTAGCCACTGTTGTAAATATTTTTTCCTCTAAAGTTGGTAAACAGGGGTCAACTCAACACAGAAATTCAAACCATCATTCAAGATATTCAATTGCTCTCCCTTTTCGCACTATCCAACGCAATGCAAAGTGCTTTTAATGCTAAATCTGAGTATCCCGTCCTAAAATTGGATAAAAATTACCTCACCAAGTGCACTCGTCACAATGAAGATAATCTATTATTCGCTAACGGATGGAATTTAAATTTGCGTGGATAACCTCATGAGATTGGAGGTCCGTTAGATGGGAATTGGGTTAGTTACAACGAATGATTTGGGAAAATAAATGGATAGTGCTTGTGTAGAGTAGAATATCGAGCCATGCGACGATCGACCAAGGGCTATAATAGTCGGTAAAATGCGACAGTTGCGCAAGTGGGCTCAGCGACTGTGTGGGTGCTGTCAGTCTGTCGATCCTTTCCAAAAACAGATGTTCTGATGCTGGCCTATGCAGCATTCTAAATGTCCATGAAGTGATTATATTTATTATATACAATTTATTTGATTTCCTTTTTTCATAAAAAAGATAATGTTAAGAAGCAAAACTTGAAATATACACGGAGAGAAAAATTCCTTAAAAATTACGTGTCAGTTCCGTAATCTGCGAGTCAAAACAATATTCCGTTAAAATTACGGAACAGTGACGTACTTTTTTATAGAACTTTTCGTACTTCTTCCTGGACTTCTCTGTAAAAAGGTACGGCACTGTTCCGTAATTTTTACGG
>JAPYZM010003427.1:0-11961 GCA_030522845.1 Psyttalia concolor
GTCACTTGACGCGAAGCGGAGAGTGACTAAAAAGTTACTTTTCCGACACAGCGTGATGAAAAATATTTTTCATCTCAATGTGTCGGAAAAGCACTTTTCAGACACAGCGTGATGAAAACTAATAATCATTGAGTATCTGCAAACTATGTAATACACATTATAGTCTAATAATTTAATTTCTCAATTTCCTCCACTTATGATCCTCTCCAGGGTTGTATGACCCAAGCATGCTCCCAGATACTTATCCTTTGGTTATCACTGTTGCGCGCTAAGCACGTGTAACTCAATAGTAATAAGACAAAAAGTTTGAGAATTGGAATTGCAATAATTAATAAACTACATACACTCTTATAAAGTTCGTAGCAATGAAGCAATAATTTCTTTGAATTTTCCAGACTGTCAATTTGAATTCAACACAAGATAAAATTACTTACAAAATTTGTACCCTAATTTCAAAATGTTGGGTAATTGAATTTTTTACGTTAAATTAGAATTGGCAGTTCAGTAACATTTACATGTCTCAAGGTTATTGTAAGAATTAAACATTATCTCCCACTGCATTTTTGGTACATTGCAAATTTACCGAAATGTTTGCTTGATTTCTCAAAACATTCTATAATTTTCATTGTTGTGAGGACCTAGTAATTACCATTTCATTGCATGTTGCAGAATTCAAAAGATGTTTTGGTAACTAATTATATAGAAATTCCTTGTCAATGAATGACATTTGAGAGCTATAAGATTTTTTTATTAAAATTCCAGTGGTAATGATCTAGCGGTGTATTTGATAAAATCCATTGTTAGTAAAATAATTTGGAATACTAGAGTCCATAATAATAACTGTTGCTTCTGACAGCAACTTCATATTATAAAAAAGTAGTATTTTTTTATACAAGTGACAAAAAGTACTTCTAAAGGAGTGTGAGGGTTAAAACCCGAGGCAGAGGCGAAGGTTTTAATCACACCAGTTGGAAACTGTTTTTTTTTCACGTGTATCAAACAATATTTTATGACAGTAGTGAAAAAAGGACACTTTTTTTCACTCGTGTCATAAAAGATACTTCCCAACAAATGCAAAATCAGACTTTAGCGTGGTGTTTCGATATTTTCTCGTTGCCATCTCTAATGGCACTATTTTCTACTCTCCAAGGACAGTGTAGAGAGAGAAGGTACAGATGAGAATGCCCTGTAGGCAGAGGGTACCAAAATTTTCTTATTTGAGTAAAACTATTTGAAGGCTAACTAAACCTTTGGAATTCTGCAACGTCGTCGAAAAGGACGTGGAGCCCGCAGAGATAAAATAAGGGTCTCTCGGGGCAAATCGGATGGTTTTCATGCGGCTAGAGGAAGTGCCCGAAGTTAACATTTTAGAAAATTTTTTTTATACGAATGAGTTGACAAGGGCGTCCAAGAGACCTCTTTTCAAAATTTATAATCCCGATATTTGGATTTTATGACTTTTACGTGCGTGAACTTAACTTAAAGGGATTTAACGTGCGACCTTCTACAACTCACAGAAAACAAAATTTTTCTGAACAAAACTGGCGATTTGGGTGAATAGCATGCCCGTATTTCGATGGTCGTCTTGGATATTATTGGCTTATTTATGACCGATTAAAACTTTTAAATTTTCTTTAATGGCAGCGAATTAACGTGTAAGGGGGGGGGGGGATATTTAACGGTCAGATTATATATTAATACCGTCCTAGACATACCAAAAATATTGCTGTTGACTAAAAGAGTCTCCCACAAATGTATTTCCGATTGATTTTGAATGAAGGAAATTACACATTATCGCAATTATTCAGAGAATGTGAACGCTATTTTCTGTGTTCATTGAGTAAAATCAACATATAAACTTTTTTCCCTCTTATCTGTTATCAACTGTACATAAGACGTGAATACTTATTTGATGGGCCTCAGGCGACGGACAGTGGCTGTTTCCTGCGGAGCCTTGCAAACAATTGTTGTTGAGCATTTGCAAAGAAAACGGAAATACTATTATTTTCTGAATTAATTCTTATTAATTGAAAAACGATAAAAATTGCTGACCTAATGTACTTCTGACCTGATACAATGTAAACGTCGACAAATTTATCTTACTTTGTCGACCATATTTATCGCATTAAACGGTGCCACACGGACTTTCACACCATTCTATTATCCGTACTCTATCCAGGCCCGTGTCTATATTGCACGATTAGACTTGGTTTCATTTTCATCAACGTGAAATTAAATAAAGAAGTTAAAATGCTTGTGGCAATCGCACTTGCTAAATTTGCACGTAAATTTAATGATCGAAATATCGCCTAAAATGCGTTATAATGTGATTGCCCGCTGTTCTCATTTAACTTCAACTGTGGTATTTCTTAAGTCAGCGAGTTTCATTGTTTGAATTATTGACCCGTATTTAACGAATAAGATCGAGAAATAGAACGGAAGTTTAAGATTCCTTCTCCCTCTCTTCGCTCTGGGAAGTAATTTTTATAGTTTTTCCATCATTTTCGTTAATTGTGGGGCAATAAGGAAATTAGTTGTTGTTTCGATTCAATGATTCAATGATTCTTATAATGTCGATAAAAGTACGGGGAAAAAATGGTAAAATTATTTAATTGTTTTTGTCCAATTCCATTCGATGGAATATAATTCTCTTATTATTATTGGTCATGAAAAATTATATTAAATGTCATGCAAACATTTTTCTATTCCTATTTACATTATAAATCAATTGAAATTGAATCTAACATCTTTCAGGATAGATTAATATCAACCATGGATGATTTTTATTCATAAATCAAGAATGATGGATTAGAGTGATTGAATAATATATTTATCTCATAAAATGATAATTAAAAGGAGAAACTTTAAACAAAGTTTCTTGAAGCCTATAACTTAGTGAGTATCCTATATCTAGGTATGAACATTAAAAAATGAATACGAAATCCTAGTAGATTTGCTAGAGGATTTCTATAAGATTGTTATAGCATTGCTATTAAAATTTTGTTAGAAATTTCCAGCAGCATTTTGCCTATTTCTATAAGATATTTTCTAATAATTCTTTTTTATGGATTTTTAATTTCTGCTCGAATTTTTCAATCGAATTGTTTTCTGTTACAATCACCGCGTGAATTTCTAAGTTTTTTTTAATTTGATTCGATTTTCCTCTGCGTTACAGAACCCAGGTGAGTAGCACTTAGAAAATTTTCGCTCAATAATCTGAAAAAGGAAGAAGTTTCAATAGAAAAATTGAATAGAAATTGAAACTTTATAAAATTTCTCTTATTAAACAACAATGTAGAATAGAAATCGGCAGAAAGCCGCCATTATTTGCCAATAGAATTCTAATATGAATCCTATAGAATTTCCATAAAATTTTCTACCGAATTTGCAAAGAGTGTTTGTAAAATTTTTAAATATGTGCAATTAATTTTTTTTTCATTAATAATGCTATCAGAATTTTTAAAAAATCAAGCCGATTAGAATATGTTGAGTTATGGAATTATCTTAGAATTTTCACGTTACGAAAAGGGACATTTGAATGCAATAGAGTAAAAAAAAATATCTAATTTAAGATTCAATTACGATACAAAATCATGATTGAATACTTCATAATGGCAGAGATCACGAATTTCACAATTTTCATGAAGATTCCCGAAAAATTATGGTGAAAAAGCAAGTTGAAATTTTTATGTATAATTTTTAATTGATCGGTAGAAACATGAAGTGGTGCATTACCGAGTGATCTCATAAAAGAAGAAGAAAAAGAAGAAAACAATCAGTAATAGCCCAAGCAATGACGTCATCGTCGCGGCCGGTTGCGCACAATCATTAAGATCGCCGCATATTCGTAAGTTTTCGCGAGTTTCAAAAAATCATCATAAAATTATTAACCCTCCCGTACTCGTGCTTCTTGGTCGAAAATCGTTGCTCGAGTGGCAAGCGCCGCACGGCCCGTATATTCTTGAGCGCAACGTTGCCAGGAGGCTGCCCACTGTCCATACGTTGCTTGAGATTGTCACGAGATTTGCCAACACCGCTCATCAAATTTCTACTATGAGAGTACTCCCGTGGTGAGCGCCGCGCTCCAAAAAAAATTGATTAAAAGAAATTGGCAGCCTAGGGCGTCATAGGCGTATATAGTCTCATCGGAACATATTATTCGAGTAATTTGTAAAAAGGCAGACCCTAATTCCTCATACTTTTACAGATTTCATAAAAATTACAAAAACGGCTGCGATGAGACCACAGATCGGGCGTTCGAGGGTTAAGCATATCGGCAATTTTGGCGAGTTGTAAAAGTCATTGAACATATCGGTAAATTTCGACGAGTTTCAAAACATCATTTAAAAAATCATTGAGCCTATCGGTAAGTTGCGACCAGTTTCAAGAAATCAGCAAGCCTATCGGTGAGTTTCGACGAATTCCAAAAAATCATTGTAAAATCATGAAGATTGATGCGTCAGTCGTTTTTATGTACCATATAATTTTTATACACGGAGAGAAAAATTCAAGAAAAATTACGGAACAATTAACGTAATCTGGGAGTGAAGTTGAAATGTCATAGAAAGTGTCCAATTTTCACGTAAATTCTACGTTTTGTTCCGTAAAAATTACTCATCCGCGCGACACGTCACGGTCAGCTGTCTGGCGAAGATTTTCAGGAACGCTCCGTAGAAAGGTTCCGTTCATGAACGTGAACATGAATATAAAAAATATGAATAACGAGTGTGAAATCGAATCCTCTAGAATCTTATAGAATAAAAGAAACGAACGGAAAATCAAAGAGTTCATTTGAAACAAGTCGATCGTCGAAAGGCGAAAGTTGAACTTGAAATAGTTCCAATTTTATTGACGCTTGAAAATTTTCATTTAAAAAAAAGTAAAATTCAGAATTCGAAATTTGACGAGTTAAAAATTAGTACTTGATATTTAAAACGTAAAATTGCAGGGTTTGGAATTTAGAAGTGGTTATCTAAAATTAAGAATTAAACATTCGAAATTTTGGATTTGAGAAGATAGAATAAAAAATTGATAATTAGACAATAAAAATGTCAGAATGGGATTTTTGAAATTTCAACTGGACTTTAAAAATTCAAATTTTGAAATTTTCAATTTAATATTCGAGAAGTTAGAATCTGGAGATTGATATTTGTGGAATCGGATAGGCCAAAAAATAACACAAGTATAGAATATCACAAGCAATTATGTCGAGGTCACGGCCGCAAACAGCAAGATAAATTTTAACTCTTAAATTTGCAGAAAAAAATTGTATTAAAAAAACAGCATCTCGGCTGATTTCTTTAAAGAACTAAATATTCAGGTATTTTATTAAGACATTGAAAGAAATCAAATTGCATTTTATAAGATTAGATCTATCCAGAGAGTATAATATTAAGGATATATGGAGTTTTTTTTAAATCAATGATGCCTTTGCCATTTCTGACCATACCAGCCGGAAATGTAAAAAATGTATGCTTCAGCTCATAAAAGTCTTTAAATAAATGGTTTATTACAACTTTTTATGATCACTTTGCAATCATTCATTACCGACATAATCACGCTAATATAAATTTAAGTGAATTGCACAATTAAACTTCATCAGTGCTCTCACACAATTATCGTGATTATTAGTTATTTGAAAACAGAACATCAGACATATTTCCTGGTATCTCATACAAACATGCCGAAAAAAGAAATTAATTGAAAAATTTGGTGAATTCGCTGGCCAATTCATTTGTACTAAACTTTCTATTTATTGCGAAAGGTTAGTATTTAAATGATCGAAATACAAAATCGAAAAATCAAATTCTACAGTCATTCTTTTAAATATTGTCATCTATAAAACGCTTTCCGCACAGTACGGAATTTGCTCATCCCTCTTCGTACGTCTCCTCAGCGAGAGAATTCCATAATATCGTTGCATGTTTTTGTTTAAAAACAGATAAAACAAATCTCTGTGAGGAAACAATTGAAATTGATTTCATTGCAATTCGAATTATGCCTCAATTGTTATTGAAATGAAACTCTTAGTAGTATTCCAATACCCTTTTCATGATATCAAATTATTTGCGCATTAACTTTAGTTTATCAGTTCCCAAGTTTCCTGTCAATTCAACAAAATTCCACTCGCATGATTCAATTCACTTCTCCCCGTTTCTGAGAGTACCCAGAGGTTAATGGACCCATGCATGGATTTTAGAGCACTCGCATTGCAAAATGTTTTTGTGTGATAACAAGCCGAGACTCGGCGTTGGAACGCATTAACCCCGGATACACCAACTGAGAGTGGATGAAATTAAAATCGTGAGGAAGAAACGATACGAATGATTAAATGGAGAAGATGACTAGAAAACCTGTCGCTCGAGATTCCTCGAGTTTCTTGGATTACCCGCGACTTGTTAACTCAGCTTATTTCACCTTTTTCTCGACAGTTGTAGGGAATATAGTTGTTTTGCAATCATGATCTTTTCATTTATAATCGGAGTTAGGATAATAACACTTCACACGTTCCAATGATTTCAAAGATATTAAATTTTTATGAATAAGTAAATGTCAGGAAAATTTTCTTCTGAGTAAATTATATTTATGGAGAGAATTCCTCCAACAATGATGATTGGGGAAAGGTGAGAACAGAAAAATGGCAATAATTAGAAAAAAGAAAAAAAGAAAGAAGAAAATATTAAAGATTAATCAGATTAATTGAAGGATAATGATCAATGAAAAATGCTACTACTACCTTCTTTCTTATTCATACCAGTTATTTTATCATCATGATTAGATCATTGAAAAGTTTATGGTTGAAATTCCTATTAGCTTATCTTACGAGCTGATGAGATGATGAATACATCAAATTTAGATACAAATGTAAATGGGAGAGAACATCTCGATTACTCAAAGTCATTTCGAAAACTATTCATGACATTTTGCTATATGATCTTATTTCTGTATACAAATTATTGGTTTGGAATTCTGAAGTATTTTATTGATTTAATAGAAAAATGGCAAGTTTTTCAGAAGCTGGTAGATTTCGTGAAAAATGTCCAGAAAACTTTTTCTCCCAAATACTACCGCCATTACCTCAAATTACAGACGTCATTACGCACGCATTGATTTTAGATGAATACAACCAATTTATTAGTCAAAATTGGATCAGTTGGGTTTTCATGACCCAAGTAGAAATTGTGTTCAGGTCCACGGCGAGACTGGATCAGGTTGGGTCTGACGATTAATCAGGATAGGATATGATGAATGGATCAAACTGATCAGGCATATAACGCACTTCCCAATAAAAATTTGATCAGATGCAATGGATCTGGATGAGATCAAGCTGAACGGATTCCAACCGGATGGTGTTTCCATTAGCATCAATGATAATTATTAATGACACGTGATTCCAAACAACAGCTAATCAAACTTTATCATTGCACTTGGCCTTTGTACATGGATCTCAACCACAATTAACGTTGAAAAAACGGTATCATTTTTACCACCGCTGAAGATCGTATCTAGTTTTAAATGATTAATAATCATTTTGGAACTGGTTTGGGAATATATTCTAAGACAGAAAATTTGTTTAATCAAAAAATTAAATATTTAACTAATGAGTATGTTCAGTCACGAATGTCAATTTTTAAGTCAATCGACCGTGGTAATTTCTCCGTGATTTTTCCCCAGCTTCAGTAGAAATTTTGGTAATGTGATCATAACTCGACCCCACACCAAATTGAGATAAATTGACCTTCCAGACATTGATTTGGCCATCTTAAACCCAAATATCCACACAGATTAGGTCGGACTCGAAAATTAAGTGAACAGTTAGGTGGTTGGGAGATGAACACCTTTGAGCACCATGGTGTACCTTTTGGGGTTCATTCCAGCCGCGTCCGCGTTGCGAACCCTTGGTAACGCTAAGTGCTGGAGAGGTTTGATATACATTTCCACACGTTGAATTGAATTTATTTAAAATTTTTTATATTTTTAAAGTTTATATACCTTCAGTAGGAAAGGAGTGGGGAAGGATCCGTACATCTACCCAAGCATACTGAATTACAATTCACTATGTCTTGACATCATCAATCCATTTGAAGCAACCAGTGTTCTGTCACCAGAAATGTTATTTCCCATCACATCCCAACTATATTATAACAATTTTCATTTAGTTTTCCAATGATAAGTTGTGCGTCGGTATAACGAAGTTAAGTTAACGGAACGATTTTTGTGAGGAAAAATTGAAATATTTTGACTTGAATTTGGGGTCCGGATAATTGCACATTACCGAAATTTTCTAATCCCTACCATGTTCACTTACGCACGTTCAAGTCATAAAATAGCCAAAAATTCGTCACTTCAAACCCGTGTCCACTCTTTTATATAAAAACTTATTTATCCGGCACTTTCCTCCATAAAAACCATAAATTTTCCTGCCATCTCTCGCTGACCCTCTCCTATTTATTTGCTTTTGCTGTTGACAATAAACAACCCAAGGCATTCTCGGCCTGTTTCACAGACCTCCAACTATTTGTCCACCTACGAAGAGATTTTCACCAATAAGAAAATTTCTTACCCTCTCTTCACAGAGGTCCCCCTTCTTCCCTTCCCTCTTATTCCCTCTCTTTAATCTAGAAATTTAAACAGAAAATTTGAGAGAAATAATAAATAGGACCTAAGACGATTCCAAAGAGACTACATCGAGACACAACACTCAGTTCTGATGTCGTCTCCAAACTAAAATAATCCGATCTTAATTAATTGAAAGTGTTATAATAGTTATTGTTGACTTTAGTTTTTCGTACATCATCTTGTGAATTAATTTATCAACATTTTCTTTAGTGATAGACTCCGTCTTGGGAAATTTGTGAAATACTTTCCCGATATTTTCTTTCTCATTGTCAATTATATGCGAGCTCAAATGAATGGTGGCTAATTATTACAATTCCGTCCCTTACACTTTTAATTCCGTGACTTTCGGAACAATCGTTATTTGCAACAGTACACACTGACAAAAAAACGTACCTTTGACTGAAAAATTAATTCCTGGTTGAAGAATATTTTTTACTATCCCATAGATCTTGAGCCAATGTTTTTTCTTGTCCTTCAAATATGTACGTTATCCAGAGAAAGAAAAAACTTATAACTTTCCTTCTCTGGACACTGAAAAATACTTAAGGAACAAAAGAAAAAGATTTGCTCAAGAATTATGTGACAGTATAAAATATATTTTTCAACCAAGAATTAATTAGTCGGCCTAAAGTACGTTTTTCTCTCAGTGCAGGAGTGAAATTTCGACGCACCCAATTAAAGCCTGATCGGAACCTGTGGTTAGGATCAAACAAGTCCTATTAAAATTTTATCAGTCTTTCACGAGAAATTACTTCATCAGACTGGACTCATACTAATCAGATAAAAAACTGCTCTCAACCTATCTTTAGTACTCAGGATCAAAGAAATCAGATTACAATTTGATCAGTTTTTCACCTGGAATCACGTAACTAAGTTGCACCCATGCTAATCAAATCAGAACTTGGTCTGAATGAACCTATCGTTTTGTGGACCGGAGAAAATGGATCAAGACTTGATCAATTTCTCATCAGGTTTTACTTGATCAGGCAAACCTGACTCTCCCCATGTTTCTTGAGGTAGTTTCCATTCGAATTGTATCAGCCCTTTTAGAAAAAAATCAATAGAAAATTCTATAGAAATTGTTAGCATACGTTTGTTTACAGAGGAGGATTTCTGATGAAACACTTTAAAAATATGGTCTTCTAAGATTTTGACAAAACAAAATACTTGTGAAATTTTTTTTCTCATCTCAAACTTTTGACAACTGGACTCATGAATTAATTTGGTTTAAGCAATTATGAAGAGAAGCCTGTATATGTCCTACCCAAAAAGTGAAACTTTGCAATTAAAGAACGACTGGTGTCAGATAAAATATTTTTTGGAGCATGAAAAATTTCCGATGAAAGCTATCTCTTGATCATTTCTGTTGGGTCACCTTATTATCCAGATAATTTAACAACTACGACGAGGAAAATTCTCCATTGCTACTTAGATTCTTGGCTGAAGTGGGAAAAGTGAATTGTTACGCTGGGTATACACAAAAATCGAAGATCTCAATTTCAGATTATTCAACTTTCATAATCGAACACGTGCAAATACGGTTAATATCTAGCAATATCTCAGCGATTCACTCTGAATTGCAATACACAAGCATCCTCAGTTTGCACGTTATGCATCTAAAACATTACGACGAAAACTTTATCGTTTGTCTCCGAGTATGGCTTCAGAAGGGTACATCGTTTCTCCACTGCGGTCTCATACATGGCAATTCATGTATATATCATTTGGAGTCGTTCAATAACCCGGCCGGAGTGCGAGTGAGACGCCACATCAAATAAGCGATTTGTATCGACATACGTGGTCCAGATACTTTCCATGAAATTGTTTGAACATGAGATGAACAACAAGAACGGCAGAAAATCACAAGTAAACAGTCGTCTCTTTTAATATCTTTTGATATAATTTAATCATATCGAAATTATCATAATTGTAAATGTCACGGATAACCATTGTTCATATAAGGAGACACAACACCCATTTGATCTCATAGTATATTATCTATTCATTCTTCTGTAGTATTGTCATCGTTTACGCTACCAAGCGCAGTTTACACCAGAATTGGATTACCTAAAAAAATAAAAATTGTATTCTTAACAAGGGATCCTCACTTTCTATGGACCAGAAATTTATCACTTTCCAACGCCCAACAATAAATTTTGCAATAATTAATGACATAGTTCACAAATCCACGAAATTTTGTCATTCGTTTGCAGGAAAATAGAATTATTGTTTGGAGATTCATCTCTGATTTTTTAGAAGTCATAAACGAATTTGGGTGATAGAAATTACCGGTCATTAGGATTAAGTTAGGCAGTGTCGAGCATCGCCAATAAATAAAAATTTGTGATAGATTTCTACCAATTAGTTCATAACAATAAAAAAATTTCTTAAGCACATGGGAAATATCTAGGAAAAAACAGGTAAACTATCCCTCGATTGGATCGTAATTATCGGACTCGGTGACTAAAATTATTGACTTCAATCATATTTATCACCAAATACTTTTATTTTTTAATGAAATAATGTATACTATTTCTTGAGCGTTTCTCTCATTTCCTATATACTATGACCAGTTGTTTGTCAACCTGCCAACAGCAACGAAAATTTTAGACTCCTAGAGTTGAATACTATAAAAATTGGCAAATAAATTTGCTCCACGTATACATTGAACATCTGCAACTCGAAATTTTCCATAGTTTTTCGTACAAAAAGAAATTGATTTCGGAATTTATGTTTGTACTATTTTTGAAACAGAGTTATTTCCATTTGTCAACAAAGAAATATTTTCAGGCATCATGGCCCCAGATAGACTTTTCAAAAGCATACTCAATTGAAAAACTGTCAAAAGTTCCCATAATTCAATAAAGTTTGCCAAATTTAAATTTTTTCATTGTCATACAGACCGATGCGCAAGAAAAAAATACTAATTTCTCACATGACCCAGACAATGATTATATTAATATCTAACAATGCTTTATTTCAATGGAATTTTTGAAGACCTTAGACCAAAAAATTATTCTACTAATCAGTCCTTTTTCACCTCATGTAAACTGACTATTTAAAAGATTATAAAGCTTACTTAATGTTGCGCTAATAACATACTTTATAATTACTGAGTTTTTAAATGAATTTGTAAAAAAAAAACAATTGTTTTCTGTAGCAGAATAAACCGATTTCAACGCATTAATAATAAAAAATGGCATTCAGTAGCGACACAGTAAACCAGATTAAGTCAAATTCAACTATGGATCAGTTTTTCGATAAATATCTCGGAACTAAAGCATATAGGAAAATTTTTCATACTCAATTGTTTGTCGAGCGAAATATCAGCTAAAGGAAAGA
>JAPYZM010003428.1:0-11582 GCA_030522845.1 Psyttalia concolor
GGGGGGCCGCGAGGGGTCGCAATTTGACAATAAATCCCATTTTCCACTGCGTATGACCACAAAATCACAAAAAAACCCTCTGTACCGCCCTTTGTACTATTGTTATCAATATCGTGGTAACATTTTCACAAGTAAACAATGATTATTCACGGCGTAATATTGCAAGATAATTTTAATGCGATCAGCTGTCACTGCGCAGGGATTTTGTAATATTGCCCAGAATTTTTTAAGTCATCAGTTGTCAGTTGTTTTGTTATCCCTAGAAAATCCCTATAAAGTGACAGCTGATGACATTAAAATTTTCCTGCAATATTACGCCGCGAATTGTCATTATTTCCGTGTGATAATGTTTTTGGAATATTGTTAACAATAGCACGAAGCCCGGTACAGAGAGTTCTTTGGGATTTTGAGGTTATGTGCAGTGGAAAATGGGATTTATTACCCCCGAACCAGCCACCCTCCAGCACTGGGGGGAAAGATGGTCACTGCCATAGCTAAATGACGAATTCATACTCATCAGGAGATCTATCGCAATGAAGTATTGCTAGAGAAAATGTTCAGATAATTTTTGGATTTTTTTGGGCCTCCATTGGACATGAAAAATTGATGGACTCACTGGAGGAATTAATTGAGATTGTACCTTTTTTCTGTTATTATCACTGGCATATTGGAAGGCAAATTCAGCGACCCTGGTCGACGCCTCCTCGGTGATGAGCTTGATAGACTGGACAACTCCGTCCACGATTTCGTGCTCAATACCCGAGTACTCACCCTCGGTATTTTCACGAATCGTGACAACATCGACGTTGTCATAGAGAGTTTTGTAGCCCTCGAGGGAGCGGCAGGGCCTGACGTTGGCATATAAATTAAATTCCCTGCGAGAAAAAAAGGAAATGAGGAAAATTACTCAACTTCAATTAGCCCCTAAAGTTCGGCCAAGAGAGTTCTCATTGTCAAACTCTTCTCGGCATTTGATCGCACGTCACAAAGAGATTACGTAATCCCCTGAGCTCCAGGTGATGATACCCGACTCCCGGGGGATTATTTCCTCTTTAAGAAAGTAGAATTCCAGGGATTTTAATTCCCCAGAAGGGCTGACTTACTTTCTCAACGCGAGATTGAGCGATCTGTGTCCCTTGCCGATGGGGGTCATGAGAGGTCCTTTGAGTCCAATTTTATTCCTATTGACTGAGTCTATGGCGGCCTGAGGAATTCCAAATTTTCCGTCGGGGCCCTTGACAGGCGTCACATCCACGGATTCCCATTCTATTGGCACCTGTGGCAGTGAAAAAAAACTCTTCACTCCCCGCACGAGTTGACAAGCCAACCCGCGGCCGATAACCCCAGATCATTTGTTATCAGCTGTCCCCACATTCTGATAATCCTTTCCCATCGCATCCAACGCAGACGGACAAATAAATTATCTAATCCTGACAGTCATTGCAAATTATAAACAATAGTTGACAGTAAATCAGCTCTACAAATGAAAAAAAATTGAGTAAAGAGCTTGTGGGGCAAGGAAAGCCAAAAAAAAAAAATGGCCGCACTAAAACGGCCATCGACAGTCCCCAAGGTTGATAAACCCTTCCCCCCACTGGAGTCATTCCCCACAGCTACATAATTATTATGTAATTACCTACTCGAGGAGCATTCTCCAGGAAAATGTGCGTCCCGGAAAAAATCCCCGAGGAACAAGAGGAGAATAGCTGAAAATCTAGACCTGCTCTCAACATGCCCGTCGAGCTACCGACAAAGACAACCCCAGAGGGTGCCGTGCCATCCAGCCACCCGAGGACGTCTGATGGAGGTCAAGGTGACAGCTAGGACACCCTCACCCCCAAATCCCCCAAAGTAAACGGAGCAAATGGACCAGAGGACACGGCATGATTGAATAATCCAAAAATACCTTGGCAGCGTCGAATATTTTCTGTACAGCGGCTGATATTTCAGGTCCAATTCCGTCCCCAGGTATGAGGGTACATTTGTGAGGTCCTCCACTGTATAACCGAGCCCCAGTGACTCCAGGTGACACCTAAAATCCAGGAACAAACGATGAAATCCATGAAAGCCATCAGCAGAAACCGATGAAAGCTGAGAAGTTGGAAAAGGGAGCAGTGGCCAGAAATAAAGAGAGATGTGACGAGGGGAGGACATGTAGTGGGGAATGTGCGAGGAGGTATATTGGGGATTCTAACCTTCGACAATTGTTAATTCTCGTAAGTGAGAAAATCAATGAATGCGGTAAGAGCTTGAGTTATTCAACTGTCTAGGATTCCCAATTATACTCACAACTTTTCTTATCCACTGGGCAGCCATTTCAACCTGTCTTATGTGGAGGGGTGCTTTTATTTAATCTTAAATATAAATAAATCGTTGATTTTATTGGATAATTTTATCACACAGGCACGTCAAGGCACCCCACGAACACGCCACGGAGCATAGAGATCTTGGTTGAGGAACTGTTCCCCGAGGTTTTTGGCCTCGGGAAATTGGGCCGGTATTCAATGGACGACTGGCGCTGCTGATGACAACTTGGAGATTCAAATGACAGCTGCAGGCCCCCCATTTGTTCAGCAAACGTGTTCTAATGTTCATTTCTTTAGCCAGAACATCTGGGGGAACCTCAAGGAGACAATGTTCACTGGATGTTTGCTCTCCTCAGTTTGTTATTAGCAAGTCAATTGTTGAAATCCTCAGGGATCTTGGAAAGACTGGGCATCTCCAACTGATTAAACAATTGATAGTCCTCTCGCCCTGCCAGTCATCCCAGCCACTTTATCAATTGAAATATAAATAAACAAATAACCTGGAGCCTTATCCCCTGGATTTTATTTATAAAAAAGGAATTTATTTCATCATCTTTGTCGATAAAAAATACAGGAAAGAAAAAATATAACAGATTCTCTTATGAGGTACTCCTTGGCTTGAGTTCGTCGTAGCACGACCTGAGGAAGATGTAGTTCTTCTTCATCGGATTGTAGAATTCGTGGCCCTGAAACAGTATTTCAACGCCAGGTGTATTAAAGAATGGATCTGGAGGCAATGATAAATCAGATGAAAAATATTCCGACTCATTGGAATCGAAGAGAATGTGCTGGCACGTGGACTGACCTTGGACCAATCGTAGGACACGGCATAAGCGAATATAAGTCCATTATGGTTGAAACAACAGCGGGTGATGGACTGCTCCATGGGTTCGGAGGGCTTGAGTTTGGTCCTGGCGTCTTTGTCCCAGAAGCTGAAGGTCCCATCGCTGCCAACGGTCGCCAGGGTTCCATGCACCGGGTGGAAGGCAATATCATTGACTGCGTAGATGTCCTGGTAGCCGTTGGGCGCCCCATTGGACCGATGACACTTGAAGGTGAAGTTGTCTTTGGGATTCGAGGGGTTGACGTACTGAATAGCCACTCGTCCCTCGACACTCCCGAGGGCGTAACCATTTGGCACTTTCTTCTTGTCCCTGAAGATGGCCACGCAACGATGCTGATACTTCAGAGGGGACTCGACTCGCTTGAACTCCTGGGGTGTCCCCTCCAGCTGGTAAATTATCAGGCCACGACCTGCTGTGCCAACTACCGCCATTGGGTAATCCTGATTGGCATGAGAGATTGTTAATTCTCCAGGAGTGACAGCAGAATCATCAGAATTGATGGAAATTCAGGGTATCAGTGGTGTGAGGAAGTCGAGGAGAGATTTTATAATACTTACAACATCAGCGCAGTAGCATCTCTCGGGTAGATTGATGGTCAGCATTGGATTTGGACTCCTCGTGTCCCAGAATTTGAGTGTTTTGTCCCAGGAGCCTGTCATCAGGCACGAGTAGTTTGATCCCTTCACCCAGTGACAAGTCTTCACTGGGGCCTCGTGTTGAGCTACCTGGACACTCTGATTTGACGCCAAATCCCAACACTTGACCATTTTGTCGCAGGAGGCCATGAATACTTTGGTTCCATCCTTCAACGAATAAATAAGCCAGTGAATTAATAAACAACTGATTAAATCCACTCATCAAGCAAACAATGACAGGCGGAATTGATGATTCAGGAAGTTAAATCATTGGTCAATTCCTGACTCATCAATGGCTTCAACTGTTCGTCAATTGTTTCAATGAATGGGGAGGAAATTGTTGGAGTACTCCAACGACTCACATCATGCCAACAGACGTCTAGAACCGGTCCCCCCATGGTCTGCATGGACTTGGGAACAGTTTTCCCAGATGATTCGACCTCCCAGCACCTGACGTTGCAGTCCCACGAGCCAGCAACAAGAAAATTATTGGATATCGAGGCTGGACTGAAGGCGAGACTCGAGACCGAGTCGTCTGGCGGTGAGACCACTTCGAAATCCTTCATGGGGTTGGCATTGCTAGGGGCGACAGCCCCCAAAGTGCTCGTCTGGTTGAACATGGTTCTTCTGGCTCACGATAAATAAATTCTTCCAACAATTCTCCCTCCACCTGCCATCCAGCGAATAAATAAACAATGAGATCGTGGGCCCGGGGGGTTTATGAGGTTAAACCCTCGAGAATGTCGGGATGAACGAGTTGTTTTACGTTTGTTCTGCAGAATTAATGATTAAGAGAAGGAATTGGTCCGGCTCTGGGCTACAAATGGGGCTTACCTTCGGTAATATCAACAATTGGAGACAAAAAACTCACTGGATTCCGGGTTAGCGCCTTTCTGCACTCTTGAAATATTGCTCAAGATGTCTCAACAGTGGTTTCAACCTCTTGAAGTTGCTCAGTTGTGGGAGAAGCTGTGGAGTTCACGGGAATTCGTGGACTGTGGAAACTCCCCTTGAGGTTGATCAATCTTCACGAAGAGGTTAGGGTTCTCCCCAGTTCTGCCTTCATCTCTTCATCTTCCCTTCAGTGGGATTCACCAAGTGGTTAGTCAACGATAATATCACCCTGGGAAGATGGCTGCACAAGTGGGAAAAGCTGTACAACTTGCCAAGAGTAATTATCCCATTAAATTCTCAAGTTCATCATCAGAAGAGACAATTCCACTCGCCTTGGAGTGATAGGAATATCACAATTCTTACATAACTGCCAGTTTCGTGGGTTAAAATTGAAATTTATCGGATATCTTGGCATAAACCTTGAGTACTTCACCTCGGGATGAGTGGAATTCTCTTTTTTAGCCCGTAAATCCCCTTTGCCATCAATTAGAGGACAGAATGGACGTCGGGAGCATGAGAATTTATCAGCAAAAATTGCAATTTCCACTGGTTTTTCCCTTGTCTCCCAAGACTTACTGGCATTTCCTAACGATTTTTGTTGCTGATCAATTCCAGCTGCAGTGACACTCGCCAAACCTCAGGTGGAGATCTTCCTGCGTTACGCAAAGGTCGAGCTAACCCCACCAAAGCCCGGGGACATCCCAGCAATTCGTGCTGGCCTGGGTAAATTAATTCACAGTGCAAAAACTGGTGGCTACAAAAATCTCACCGTCAAGGAGGCAGCCGTCAATACCCTCGTTGGCATCGAGATCTGGTGCTGGTTCTTCATCGGCGAATGCATTGGCAAGAGACACCTCGTGGGTTACGATGTATAAACTTTTAATTAATTATTAATTCATCAGAGTGTCCTAGACAACAAATTATAACTAAAAAGAAGAATAGATGTTAACGATACTGATGCGTTCGTTGGAGTAATAAATCACTGAATTCAATACTCGGAGCATTTAGCAATGTTTTATAATAATAAATAACCAAATAGTTTGTCGTGTCTGGTCCAGGGGTCTTAGCAACTGAAGTTTGCCACGAATCAGCTGTCAATGAATATTTTTAACCACCCGAGAACTTGTTTTATCTGTCAGTGACGGAATTAGGAAGTGGAGTAGTTACCCCGGGGGAGTGACAAATAAAAAAATCAACAGCTGAAGTACTTGGAAAAATAACAAATGGATTTATTAATAATATTTCCTCTCAATCAACGATTATAATCATTAAAAAAGATGTTGCTGTGCATACTGCCACATGCAAATGGCACCGGTAACGTGGACATTGAGAGAGCGAACGATTCCTGCCTGGGGAATCTCCACACAGGCGTCCAAGAGTTGAATTAAATTCGCTGGTATGCCAGTCTTCTCATTCCCCAATAGAAGAATTGTCCTCTCACTGAACTTCATGTCAATAAGATTGACACTGTTGACAGTCTGCTCAGCGCCCACCAGATGCCAGCCCCTGGACTTCCTCTCGAGCAGATAATCCCGTAGTTCGTGGGGCTTCACTTCCGATATTGTAATCCACTTCTCAGCAGTAACACTGAGACTCTGAAAGTCTTTATTCTCCGTGTATCTCTTGCTCTTGAGGACGAGCTCGCGTGCACCAAAGATCTCAGCAGTTCTGGCGAGTCCTCCGAGGTTAGGAAAGCCCTCGACCAGACTGGCAATCACTACAAGGCCAGTGTCCCTCGTCAGAAATGTCTCCCTGGCTGTCAGTCTTGTCACAGAATCAGTGGACATTCCTGAGGTTGGAGTGATCTTCTTCTGAATGTCAGCCTGGAGCAACTCAGCATCTGGTGCTTCAGCCTCTCTCACTGCTTCCGGGGTGTCACATAAACTCAATTTAGTCCCCCCAAATCCATTGCAAAAGGACAGGTGATGGGCTTGCAGTGTCAGGAATATTTCAGGTCTTATCCACTCATCCTGACAGACATTGGTCAGTCTTGGAATTTCGTAGACAATATTCCGTACCCCCCAGTCACCTGCTGCACGAAACACGGAGAAATAGAAATTGTCCAACAGCTTCACCGAATTAGTCATGGAATTGCCGAATCGAAGACTCTCTTGTACAGCTTCTCTGATACTTCTGTACTCATTGGCTTGTTTGGGTGATATTTCATTCATCATCTCCAACAATTTGGACATTATCATTTGAGAGTAAAGTCGAGGTAGGAATTGTTGACAGAAGCAGCCGGGGAGAATGTGATTGACAGATACCCTGATGTACTCCAATTTCTCGGAGGCAGGCAAACATTTAGCCACATGGTAAACAATGGACACCAAAGATACGAGACTTCCTGGTCGTTGTTCACGCGCAAGAGGAAATGATTTCCAAACAAGATCACGCAAGTATTTCTTGTGGTCGTAAATAAGTACCAGAATCCATTCCTTCATAATTCGTACACTTGGCTGATCGGTTTCCGTCAAAATTGACTGAGTCAGGAAGTCATGAACACTCAGGATGTCATCGTCAGACATCCTGTACAGGAATAATGCCAGCACTTGCATTATTCGAAGCTTGAGACGATGGGTATTAGAGTTCCCAAAGTATCTTTTATTCCTCAGGCAGTCGAGCTTGATGAGGAGCTGGTGAATGTAGACATTGGGCTCGTCGTCGCACTTCATCATCAGCTCCAGCACCCGAGCCCTTATCACCATGTCCGAGAAGACTCCCAAACCCAATTTGACTCTGTCATCCAAGAAATCAATCCCATGATTGTTCATTATGTAGATACACGTCTGCATCTCCAGTCTTTTAGGGACTTTTCCCACATCTGTTTGGAGAAATGAGAAGAGCAAGGCATCACGGAATGGTAATAGATTGTCGTAAGTTGATGACAACATCCACGTAAATAGGGGAATCCTCAGGGCTGAGCAGTTGTCAGTCCTGGAGACGACAGTGTCCACATACATCACCGCCATCTGTCTGAACTTATCCTCGTTGAGAAAATCCCTATGGAACGTAAGTTTCATCAGCTGTTCAGCAGAATCCCAGTATTCTTTGGTTTTGCTCATGTCCCAGAAGGTCTTCCAACAGCTGTCCATGATATTTCCAATAATTTCAATGCACTCGTCGGGGATTTTACCCAGAAGCGACAATTTATTGACACTCAAGAGTAGACTAGTAGCGATCACTGGAACTGCATGATCTGATTTGGTGTCTGTAAGGATGACAAGTTTTTGGGTTAGAAAGTCACGCAAGATGTCCTCGGTGAGCACCTCCTTCAGGCAGAGACAGTGATAGTAGATTTTCCCCAGTAAACCGTAGCACTCGGACACAATTTTCCCATCTCCATCGGTTGACACGAACTTCGGGGGTACTTGATTAAAAATGGCGTCGCAGGCTTGACTGTTTTTCAGTAAATTGAGAATATTTAGGGCATACCAGGATCGAAGGACAGGTGTATCCGGGTGATAAATGAGTGCTGTGATATACTGGATATCATCATCTCCAATATTGATCATGGAATTGATGTTTTCGGCCATGGACGGACAGACAACTGGAATTTTTAGAACAGCTGAGAGAGCTCTGACATGAACGCTGAACATTTCGTAGGAGTTTGACCAGTTGGAGCGGAGTCTGGACATGCTCAGGTCAAAAATAGATTTGGAAAAGTCGCAGATTGAGGGGATGTAGATATCGCCTGTAGGTGACAATTCCACCAGCTGAATTATCGTCTGCAGAGCGAGAAGCAACTGGGAGGGATCTGCGTAGGGTCTCTTGTAGGCATCGACAATTGGTGTCAACAGAGGATAGAGACAGCTGGAGGTTATGGACGCCTTGAATAGTCCCCGTGAATAACGCCGAATATTCCCCGTGTCACACATGAGAACAATCAGAATCACCAGAGCCTCAATGTCCACGACATTTGCCCTACACTTCACTAATTCCCAACACTCGGTGACAGACTTCGCTGCAGCTGACTCTTCAGTATTTTCCGTCAAGTAATTTCTGATTAGCGTCCAGTTATCATTCCCCCGTGCGAGAGTTCCGTCACTAGCGATGGAGACGAATAATCGCCCGAGGGAGAGGAAATCGAGAGGTGGCTTCACGTAGATCGTAATGCACTTGAGAATATTACTCTCCGTTGGCAATCTCATTATTTTAATCAGACGTTTCACGTGTTTCTCGGTCATCAGTCTCAGAGCTTCCACTTCGTCTCCAGCCCACACATTGGCACGCACATCGGCCATTAATCTGTCATTACCTAGAGCTTCGAACAGGTAAAACAGGGGAATGGGCGACCAATTGGTCTTCGAGGCGGAAATGATGAATTTGCTGGTGAAGTTGATGCCAATTCGCTCTGCCTTGATGAACAATTCTGATAAATCTTTGATCACCTGGGGATGAGGGTCTAAGCTCTGATCCTCATAGAGAAATGTTTTGTTCAGCACCTCCATTAATAGCTCCATGAATCCCTCATCGAATATCTGGAGATCCACTCGTAAGAGAGCAGTGAGCCCAGCTTTTATGACACTTTTGCAGTCGTGGCTCAAGACACGAGCGAAGATGCATCTCACCCAGGCTGTGTCGAGCCAGGATTTGTGGGTGATACTCACCGCCAGGAGTTCGTCCAAGTGGATCATGGCGGGGAGGACCAGATGCGCCTGCTTCTCCTCCAGAATCTCCAGTAACGAGAAGTAATTGCTCTTGATCTCGTCACCATTGACTTTCATGACAACCGCTTTGGCGAAGATGAAGGGAAGCTGCAGGTGTTCCTCTGCCTCTGTCTCCTTACTCTTCTCTCTCCACTCGGCTCCATCCTCGACATGTCCCCCCAGATAATCGACGAGCCTCCTCAAGACAAATCGCGACTGCTTCCTGTGCAGCTGAATGCTCGACGTGAGCTCATGGAAAATGAGACGAGAAACTCTACCACTCAGACTGGAATTCATATTCAGCTCCAGGACGTCTGTAGACTTGTTGGATAATAAATCCTCAATCAATCCGGATAAGAGGGCCAATGATTTTGTCTCTGTATGCTCGGAATAATTTTTTATGCAGCCCCAAACGACGTCGAAGACGATCATCAAAGGGGTCATTGTTCTCATGAGCTTGAGGAGAACTGATACAAATGGCCGCCATTCCTGGGAATTATTCTCATCGATCATTGCGTACCACGACTTAATGGCCGCCGCCAATTGACTGGGGCAAAATGTCACGGTATCCTTGATTAAAATCCTCCTCAGTCCAACAGCATCAGACAGTACCTCAATAATTGAAAAATAATGCTGATAATTGTTGTCTTTCTCAATTTGTTTCTGAACAAAATCGAGAGCTTCTGCCCAGAGTTTTTCGGTGCTGTGGTGATTTTGGTAGAGAGTCATCTGCAGAATTGCCACATCGTTGAGCAGTGACTGGCTAGCCTCGTCATTCCCATTGGAATTAAACAAAAGCCTCCGCAAATTGTCTTCCAACGTCCTCATTGAATAATCAGTTGTCGCTTTTAGTTTATTTTCAACCTGCAGTTGATACTGATAGCACAAGAATGTACGGACGGCGTCGTGGAGCTTGTCGTCAGCAGTTTTATCCAGCACTCTTTTATGATACATCTCCATGACCGTGAGGTTTAATCTCTCAGGGTCATCCTGGAGGGATGGCAGCAGAATACCCAGCAGTGCAAGCCCACTTGTTGATGTGTTTACAAACCTCTCGTGGAGGGCCTCGCAAGTCCCCATGGCTCATTAACTGATATTCTTGCTGAATCTGTTGCAGGGATTCAGTTTAATTAGTTTAATTAAACAAAAGCAAACGTAAATTAGTTAGAGGACTTACCGGGTTGTCTAACTCTAGCTCTCCCTGCACAGCTCCACGAGGGAGGGAGGCTATATAACCTCTAACTTCAGTAGAAACGACGAACATAACCTCTGAAATAATTAGTTTAACCGGTCGACAATGGGTCTAGTGACAGGTGTTATGAGAAAATAAGTCGAGGATTATTTCTTGTGGAAGATTTATCAACGGTTGAGAGGAGCCAGGGCTGCAGATGATCTTGACGTACATCTCGCGTGTTAATCGAATCGTTAAATCCTTGGAGAATTCAGTGAACAGGCTCATTACAACGGGGACAATGGCGAAGAGTAAATTCGAGTACGTCAGGAATTTTGAGCACGACAACGTCTGTCTCCCCAATTGTTGGATTGTAGTCAGGCTCGATGGGAGGAACTTCTCGAAATTCACTGATGCCCACAGCTTCACAAAGCCCAATGACTCCAGAGCACTCCAGCTGATGAACTCAGCAGCTGTGGCTGTCATGGACGAGTTCAGGGAGATTGCTGTGGCGTATGGCCAGAGTGACGAGTATTCCTTTGTTTTCAAGAAAGATACCCAGTTGTACAGCAGAAGAGGTGAGTATTATCGTCAGGCTGCCACTCAATGGCTCATTAAAATTGTCATCTACACCTGGCGAGTCCAGTTCAGGGGGAGTCTTGGGTTTATTCTCTCATATCTTTCAGAAATTAAACTCCTGACTTATGTTAATTCCCTGTTCGCCTCTGCTTACGTCTTCAACTGGTCCAAGTTCTTCGGGGACACTCCCCTCAAATATCCCCCAGCATTCGACGCCAGAATTGTTTTATATCCCACTGACGAGAACCTGAGGGACTACTTGTCCTGGAGACAAGCAGACGTTCACGTCAACAATCTCTACAACACGTGCTTCTGGAATTTGGTCCAGAAGAAGGGGATGACGACCACAGAGGTAAATTCACGAATGATTTTTAGCATGTTTTTGCAAAGTTATTGACAATTTGACGATAAATCCCATTTTCCACTGCACATAACCTCAAAATCCCAAAGAACTCTCTGTACCGGGCTTCGTGCTATTGTTAACAATATTCCAAAAACATTATCAC
>JAPYZM010003429.1:0-19613 GCA_030522845.1 Psyttalia concolor
AGTGGGAGGTTTATATCACGAGCCGAAGGCGAGTGATATCATCCCACGAGTCAAAAACCACTTTTTTCACGTGTTACGAACAATATTTTTCATCTCAATATGTCGAAAAAGCACTTTTCCGACACAGCGTGATGAAAAATATTGTTCGTAACACTTGAAAAAAGTGATTTTTGACTCGTGGGATTATATCACTCGCTTCCGGCTCATGATATAAACCTCCCACTCGCCGAAAACCATTTTTCATCAGGCTGTGTCGAAAAGTAACTTTTCGACACATTGAGATGAAAAATTATGTTCGTAACTCGTGAAAAAAGTGGTTTTTGACTCGTGGGATTATATCCCTCGCCTTCGGCTCGTGATATAAACCAAAAAACATTTTTTTTCACTTGTTACGAAATATACTATTTTTTCACTTGTTACGAAATATATTATTTTATCACTTGTTACGAAATATACTATTTCATCACGCTGTGTCGGAAAAGTAACTTTTCAGTCACTCTCCGCTTCGCGTCGAGTGACTGAAAAAAAGTTCTTCGACACATTGAGATGAAAAATATTGTTCGTAACACGTGAAAAAAATGATTTTTGACTCGTGGGATTATATCACTTGCCTTCGGCTCGTGATATAAGTTCCCACTCGCCAAAAACCATTTTTTTGCACTTGTTACGAAATATACTATTTTCATTTCAATTCTGACCGTTATAAAGATATGTTCTTCCTCTTGTAGGATCTGGTGCTGAAAGCTCTAAACTACTTGCCATCAGGACTGTCTGCGAAAGTTTTGTATCATTTTGTGCAATTCGCAAAAACGGGTGAGACTTTAATTGATAAAAATGAAAATATTGATAAATATCGATATTTCGTCAATAGTAAAATGGAGCTAATCGAGTAGAGCTGATCTGGGCTTAATTCAGAAAGAGGCGGACACTAATGAAATACTATAACCGCCGCTTATTCTCTCATAAAATATCGCTTTAATGAATAAATTATTGTTACAGGAGGATTCGCATACTATGATCACGGAGACAATCGAACTAATATACGCTATTATGGACAGGCAATGCCTCCGGCTTACAATGTGACAAATATCGTAGCTCCGCTGGTATTCTTCAAAGCCTTGAATGATCCACTTTCAACCCTATTAGATGACCTCACTCTAATCAGTAGATTGCCATCGAATAGAAAAATATATTATGAAATTGTGAAATGGAAAAAATTCAATCACTTCGATTTTATCATTGCCGAAGATGTGAAGAAATTGGTGTACGATAGATTATTGGAAATTCTGTCTGAATTCAATAAATTCCCGTAAAACATTGAGTATCATGGACACCTCTTACTTCTTTAAATGTCCTCGATTCCATAATCCAGAGTCTGTCAGAATATACGAGTCAACTTGTATTTCAACTGACTGAAACAAATTGGCCAAATCGAATTTGAGAGACCACATGACTTTCTCAAGTTCAACAATAGTATATTGTGTAACTAGTGCGTAAAGAAGCACTTTTCGCATGAGTGCTAGGCGATCACACGAGGCGAAAAGGCGATACGCACGTGTCCGCACCTAATTTTTTGCAATACCTGCCCAAAAAGTTCACTTTTCGGTACCGTTTTTCGTGCGTAAAGTGGTACTTTTCCGCACAGTGTGCGTAAAAGTCAGTTTTCCGCACAGTGTGCGTAAAAGTCAGAAATCGTACGTAAAGCGAAGCTTTACGTACGAATTTCCCTTTGCACACGATCTTGACTTTTCAGCACTCCGCCCAGAAAAAAACCACTTTGCCCTCAAACCTCCCCTCAAAGCGAATTTTGGCAGGTATTGCAAAAAAATAGGTGTGCAACAAGTGCGTATCGCATTTTTCGCCTCGTGTCATCGCCTAGCAAGCGATGCACAACTCGTGCGAAAAAGTGCTACTTTACGCACTAGTTGCACAATATACTATTTTGCAATACCTGCCAAAACTCGCTTTGAGGGGAGGTTTGAGGGCAAAGTGATTTTTTGTGTGCGGAGTGCGGAAAAGCCAAGATCGTGTGTAAAGTGAAATTCTAGTGCGTAAAGCGAAGCTTTACGCAGAGGTTCACTTTACGCACGATTTCTGACTTTTAAGCACACTGTGCGGAAAGGTACCACTTTACGCACGAAAACCGGTACCGAAGAGTGAACTTTTTGGGCAGGTATTGCAAAAAGCATATATTTACGATTTTTTTTTAAATTCAATTAAATTTTGTATTCAAATAATGGGAATTGAGGTGAAATCGGACGAATGGCAATGAGACCAGCTTATGTATATTTTATTAACGTAAAGTTTACAAATCTATCAAATCTCCCTATATCTCTCATAAAAAAAAAATAAGGGCTTTTAAAAATTCAGGAATCGCCCCTCTAATGGCGGCTTAATGTTCGTCCAAAGTCGGCGCAATGGTGGCCTCATGTTGGCCTAATGTCGGCTCAATGTCGGCCTGAGCTGGGATTCGGTGGGAAATTCAAGGGACGCGCTATTGCCTAGCAAGCCCCTAACGACGCCCTAGAAACCAAAACCTTTAAATTGATTGATGTCTGACCCTCATGGCTTCTATCTCATATCTGACCATCGTGATCCTTATCTCCCATCCGACCCTTGTGACCTTAGGTCATACCCTTGTCTCCTGAGGGATGTATGTGTGCAGGTGCCCCCTATGATTCAATGTTCTCGGTAGACCTAGGCAGGGGCGGTATTTCGGAGGGCGGGTAGAGGGTGGGAATGGAAGGGGGGGGGGGAGGGAGGGAATTTCCCTTTAAAAAGCGTGAGCTGAATTTTCACACATATTTTGTTGTTGCTTATATAGGGAGACTAAATAAGCAAAAAACGATTTTTTTTTAAATTTTGGAACGGAATTCTTTAGGAAATTTGGCATTTATTTTGAAAAATTTGTTGTATCGCTTTTTTTTGGGTGAAATAGAAGTTAGTTTGATATCATTTCAATTTTTCTTCTTAAAAACTGTAGGAATTAGCACAAGAATACATGAAATTCATTCCCTCGCGGACTCATTTTTCCGAGCTTAGTCAAAATTCCAGAAAAAATTGAGTGAGATTAAATTTTATGGGTTTTTTACCTTGGGATGAAAAGATTATCAGTAATTATGAGCTCGTTAAGATGTCCTTAATGACCTGGTTATCAACGGTTGACCTTCCACGGGGGTAGCCTCGGATTACTCATTTCCATACCACATTTTTTCTCGATTGTCAGTCCTCTCTGAATGTGTCCTGAGGGATTTGGTGACTGCCAAGATTTTGTAGAGAATTCTGATTTCTAGCAGGCGAGCAGAATCCAGCAGCCATTTTACAGGGTATTCACATATATATCGTAATAAATAAATGATAACATTTTGTAAAACTTTGTCGGTTTTTTACTATTAATAAATACAAAATCAGATTTCCATGTTTTATTACCACACAAATGGTGATTTTAATGAAAATATAATTTTTTGGGTTAATTATCAACATTTTTTTAAAAGCTGGAACGAAAATGGAATTAATACAAAAAATTCGAGTACAATTTTACGTTTTCCAAAAATTCTTTAGAAAGTTTACGAGTTTTTTAACAATTCTTTATATTGAATTTAAAAGTTTGAGTACGAATTTTCCATAAGTTTCACTTCAAATCGGCAGGTCTCAAATTGAATTTAATTTCTTTGTGTAATTATGAACTCGCGAGAATATCCCTAATGACCTGAATATTGATTTTTCAGGCGCAAATCGTACGAAACCATCAGAAAGACTGGCTATCCTTCATGCATACTCTCCCGGCTCCGGAGTTCAGACAAACAGTACACGTTGACTTCCTGGAATTGAAATTGTCGTCTGATACTGTCCCTTTGATCTACACAACTGCAATTACATGCGTGACAACGTGTAGCGAATGAAATAACCCAAGAAAACATGTTTAGAATTAATTATTTAGAATGATCGACTAATTCCATGTATTTTGTTGCTTCGTAAAAACTCTTACTCTACAATTATCGAGTAAAATCAACGCCTCAAGCGCTGGATTAATTTCCATGCCCTCCTCTTACAGGCAAGTGTGTGAGACAACTTCCCATTTGTCTTTTTTACTCTGCGGGTTTTCTTAACTGTCGTATCCCTTGGACGCTATTTCATGTTTTATTGATGAGTGTCTAGGTCGCCGTACGGCGCCAGGGACATTGCGTTCATCTTAAGACCTTTATGAGACGTCGGAAAACTGAAAATGAAGGGCTTAATATATTGGACTTTTTTTTCCCAAGTTTGGGCGGGAAATAATTATCAAAAAATTCTTCTTCCCATTTCCGTCTGTTGTTGATGTATTATTTGGGGCTTTTTAAAGTGAAAAATATATGCAATAAATTACCCAAGCTCGATTGTCATTTTTTCAAATTTTTTTTCTATGCGTCTCCTTTTGTTTTCAATTTTCCGAAATTGATCACATTAAACCCAAACGTTCTTACAGACCTAGCTCAACACATAACTTTTTCATATTTTTTGTTACATAATTTTGAATATTTTTTTTCAGTTTAGCGAGGGAATAATCAGCTAACATTTTTTGCCTATTTTCTCTTGTTATTGATTTATCATATTGGATATCTTTAAAAGTGACGAATATTTGTACTAAATTGCCCCATTTCAATTGTGCTTTTAATTTTTTTTTAAATTTTCTCTAGTTAATTTTTCCAAAATTCATGACTGACAACGTAAATTTCCTATGGATAACTAACTTTTCAGCCATGCTCCCCTTTTCTGACACAGTGATAAAAAATTTTGTTCATAACACGTGCACAATGGTATATTTCGTAACAAGTGAAAAAAAAAGATTTTCGGCGAGTGGGAGGTTTATATAACGAGCCGAACGCGAGTAATATAAGCCCACCGCCCGCACAGTTACGAACAATATTTTTCATCACGCTGTGTCGGAAAAGTAACTTTTCAGTCACCCTCTGCTTTGCGTCGAGAGACTAAAAAGTGCTTTTTCGACACATTGACATGAAAAATATCGTTCGTAACACGTGAAAAAAGTGGTTTTTGACTCGTGGGATTATATAAACCTCCCACATGCCAAAAACCATTTTTTTTCACTTGTTACGAAATATACTATTTCTCCCCGGCGGGGGCAAAGTACAAACTTCCCTGTAATCGTGACTTTACTCCTACGCCGGGGAGAAAAATCATGTCCTCACCAGGGAAAGTAAAATAAAGGAGCCTTACTCACTAGGTGACAAATTAGTATATTTCGTAACAAGTGAAAAAAAGTGGTTTTTGGCGAGTAGGAGGTGGGAGTAACTTTTCAGTCACTCGGTGCGAAGCAGACAGTGACTGAGAAGTTACTTTTCCGACACAGCGTGATGAAATAGTATATTTCGTAACAAGTGAAAAAAAAATGGTTTTGGCGAGTGGGAGGTTTATATCACGAGACGAAGGCGAGTGATATAATCCCACCAGTCAAAAACCACTTTTTTCACGTGTTACGAGCAATATTTTTCATCTCAATGTGTCGAAAAAGCACTTTTCAGTCACTCGACGCGATTTTTCATCTCAATGTGTCTAAAAGGGACTTTTCCGACACAGCGTGATGAAAACACTTTTTTGCAGTTGTTACAAAATATACTGTTTTAATGTTTTTTTGTAACATTTCGTATTTTCATTTTTTTCTAGGCCTTCCATCGAGAACTGGGGACTTGAAAAATCGTTGATGTACGTTTTTGCTTCCATTCGGAAGCAAAACAATCGAGATGACTGGAAGAGATTGAAATGAACGATAAATGAAGGTCATTAAATCCGGATCTGCCTCATGAACTCACGCACCTCTCGTTTCATGGAGCATGACGCTACGAATGAAGAAGAATCGACCCAAAAAATCCCCGGCATCACTGAGCCTTGAGTCACTCTGTGACGCAATCATTCTGACTCGTTATCATCACCGCTTTAAACAGGTGAGACATTCTTGTGTGAGTTGCCTTGAGGAATTACCGAGAATGACAAATGAAAGTGGAAAATGAGGTACGCACAGAGGAAAATAGACAATTGGAACGTGAAAAATTTGTCATCAACTTTCAAATTATCGTCGGGGAAGTATTCAACAAAAAAATTTTCATTCCTACAAGCCGGACATAATATTCAACTCAACAATTTATAACTTCTTTTTATGTGAAAAATATCGAGTTTGTTTTAATCCAGTAATTTATCTGATATTCCATTGATTTCAATTTTGCAAAAAAATAAAAGAAAATAAAATCTAAAGGTTCCAACTATTTGCATTCATCCTTAATTGAATGAGAATATTTAAAAATTGTCAACATTCAAAACTTTTAAACGGATTATTTATTGTAGATCAGATTCTTTAATAATAACAATTAATTAATTATGAAAGACATGAAGGGTATATATGAAATATAGTTGATAGTAAATTTTCCTTGCAAATTGCAGGGAATAAAAGCAAAATAAAGTAAAGCTTGTCGAGTGCAATTTTGTTGACAAGAAAATGAATGCGGATTTTCAGCTGAGAAATGATAATAACACTCATTCTATTTTTATTTCGCAAAGGAAGTAAATACTTACCAATACACTTATTCCACATAACGTGATCTCAATCCTCAAAGTGCATTGAATCATTCTAATTACAGTTCTTTTTTTATTCGCCATGTTAAATACGAACCATTGAGAATTCATTAAGAATATACGATAAAAGGAACGAGATCTGCTGGGAAAAGCTCACAATAGAATTGACAATGCCGGCACAAATTTGAATATTCAATACCGTTGGACACACAATACGTTTAATTTCCTTTTGGAAAGCAAATAAACTGAAATATTCTCTTCCAAAAATCCTCGGGAAAAAAGAGCTCCGGATGTGAATATATTAGAATCCAAACATCTGTATTTGTAGTAAAAACATTGAAATATTATGTATGGATAAATGTCGCGGAACACTCGTTAAAATCGACGACAATTACTCGGAGAATTCCGCAGTGACATCGATAATGTTGATCATAAACCTCAAGAACAAAAAAAATAGAGTCTATTTTTAAAAAATTAATAAACGATTTCCTATAAAAACAAATCCTTGAAGAGAAGTCTTTAAAGTGTCACGGGCATTTCGAGATCTCTTAGGTATAAATTCTAGAAAACTTTCACAAAAATACCTTTTCCCAAAATCTGGGCCCAATCATTAACAACAATGTCCCTGATTTGTTTTACCACGTCAGTCCCCAAAAATCCGCAGTGGTTCGGTAATAATTGGGGATAGATCTCTGTAAATCCATGACAGTTCCACAATTCCTGCGACAACCTGCCACCAATCCATCGACGGATCGTAAATTCCAGAAAAATCGGAGGACCCACTTTTCAATCAACAATTATCAATTTCGTAGCGAAGTGGTAAAACGAGATAAGTGCCTTTTTCCTATCTTCATTAAATACCGATTATCTCGGTAAGGAGTGGTTTTACGAGATAATGTCACAAAATCATTTTTGTAGCTGATCAATTTTGCAACAAAAAATTTCTTTTGTCAATATCTCCTAACATGATTCCTTAGTGAGATAATCCGGGTTTTGAGAAAATATGTAAAATGCACTTCTCTTGTTTTCCCATTTCGCTACAGAATTGGAATTTTCGCAACAGAAACTTTTTTGACTGCAGTCAAAAAAGTTTCTGTTGCGAAAATTCTCAATCAATTTCTGCATTGCCTTATCTCTCCGCCGGTTTCCCAGAATCAGAAACTCATTACCTATCAGATCGCTCCTCTTTTAAAGGTCTATTACTGTAGAAGACACTTCGTCAATAATAAATCTCGAAAGCCCCCTCCCACGCGTCCGCAGCTCTAACAGACACAAAATTTTCCCCAATACTATATACACCCGCGAGTACTACGATTTTTCGTCACGGGGAGAGTAAACTCCATTCGGTGAAATTCGTGAGTGATCGGTGAGAATCGGTGCGCAGGGTATCCAATACCCGCCCGGACTGGAGGCAGTACCGCGCACGATCTCGTTGTGGAAAGGTGTACTCCTCTGATTATTTTACAGTGTCTCGTGTTTTCGATTTAAATGGAAACCAAATACGGCGAAATTTGATCAAGCCTTTTCCATTCATTCGTCCAGTGCGTCGAAGGGTCGTAATTTAATGGCAGTAATCGCGCTCAACTGATGATTGAAATCCTTCGGTGGGTGTTTTATCTTGGATACTGAAGTGCTATCGATCGTGCTGTATATCTGTGTACCACTGATTTTTACGCAATTATTTTTTTCATCGACAATTGACGTCTGTCGAGTGATTTTTTCATTATGCTCGCGCATCTGTGATACCTCGGGAGTTGATGATCACCGGTGACATTATGATTGGCGTTAAAATGCTGCCGCAGACACCTGAAATTATCTCCACATCTCTGAGTCAGGTAAGTCGTAAAAAAATGTAGAGGTTGGGGGTACTTTTTGGTCTGCCAGGTGAGGCCTGCGACTTCCTGGTATTTTTTTAAACGGAGAGAAATGCTCGGTGGAAGTTACCGTTCCGTTTGGTAATTGTAAATTCACTGTCGCTTATGCATAATTTTTGGTTCAATGCTTGATAAAAGTTACCTAGTTTTGCGCGAAAAATTTCTCGGCTTAGCGCTTACTAAAAATTCTCTGGAGATGTGCATAATTTTCCTCGAAGATGTTGGATTTTGTGCAGCCAAAATGCAAGAAAATTAACAAATGGAACGGCTATATTTACTGAAACTTTTTTTCCCGTGTAGGCGACTCATTCGCTGGTATTCAAATGAGGAACGATAGATGACTGCGCTCATTTGGTATTGAATGCGATTTTTATTGCATCGCAATGTGCAGATCTTAATTTCTAATCGATCAGACTTGGCGATTTGTTTTGAGAGGATTGAGTTCATTGGACTGTGGGGTCATTTGAGGGTGAGGGGTCCTCTTTCACCTGGTCACTGTTAGTGGGGCTTTTAAGGGGGAGTTGGGGATTTTTTTTGACGTTTTTTCTTCTCGAAATGATTTTATTAGGGAGATTCTGACGTTTTATTCAATGCCACTTGATGATGTGCGAATCAGCTCTTAGAATGCTAATTACTCATTGAATTTTCGATGCCGCGAGATACTGTTTTTCTTTGATATTTGTCTTTTACTTGTATCCATTCAAAGAAATTTAAAAAGTGTCCTCTTTCTGTCGTCGGTTCTCAATTATTTTTTTGGATGAACAAATTTTATTACAATTTCTTTCTGCGGACAATTGCTTAATAGGAATATATATGTCTCCATTCTGATCATTATTAATTTAATTTTAATCAGGATCTCTATTTAAATAATCAATAATTATTTGAGCATCCGTGGAATTTCGTAATGTAAGAATGCCATTTAGCGGAGTTCATCGCTGCTCCGATTTATCGTTTGGAAGTGAGCAATTATTTTGAACTGACATTTGCCTCAAGTATTCCATATCCTCATCGTGTTTATAACAAGGGAATATGTGAGGAATACCTCACGACAATTGCCAGAAGAATTTGATTTCAAAAGAATTCGGTGATACAGAAAGAAGCCATTCGGATGGCTCATTTTAATAATTTTTTCATTGAATGCTTCTAACGGTTTAGGGAATGTTGAAAGGCTTCTAAGTAAAGTGGACTTTAAGACGTTTGTTTATTCCCTTTGCGAGATATTTTCTCGCGTGCTCCAATTTTCTTTACGGAGCGGATAAAAAAATCGCCGTTAGAATGTTGGTCTTGGAATGAATTGATCTTGGAATATTTCATTTTTGACAATGTGTTCACTCAACGGAAATTGAACTCCTGAGAACTTTTTATCCATCAACAAACTTTCAGCTTAATAGGTGAAAAAAAATTCTGGCCATTCGGACAATAAAATAAGCGAAGGCTCGCAATTTGTGTAATCGTGTTGGCAGAGGTTTATTCGACTATTTATTTGGTTTCTAGTTTTTAATTCGAATTTCGGAGCAGAAAATCCGATTCCCTGCATCCAGCGAATGAATAATGTCATCCGGGAGGGAAAACGAGTTCTAAAGTTTGTTTGCATCGCGAATTTAATAACTAAATAAACTAATTACATTCATACAAAGATAAGTCTTTTACGTCCAAACGTACACTCAATTTTTCAGACTTTAGGTTATATTAAGTAGAAAGGTTGAGGAATATTTGATTTCGAAGACATTCAGCTCAGCTATTGAGAATTTCCTCCCATAGTTTTTACCAGAACTCATAATTCTCTAGGTTACGATAACCTTTGAATGTCATATTTTAGTAATCATCTGTTTCCAGACAGAAATCGAAATTTCCTGTCTCACTAGTTCTCCAATCAAATATATTGAATATTTTCACAATGAGAAGAACTGAAAACTGAAGATTTTAATCATTAGAATGTGTTCATTTGACAATTTCTCTCTTTCGAAAATGATACAATACGAGGGGAAAACAATTCTCGAATTTTTTCATAATAAATAGAAAAAAACAATCCATGGAATCACTTTCTCATGTCCCGATAAACATAGAATTTTTCTCATCGTAATTTATATTAGAAAAGAATGTCGAGGAACATTATTCACTGATCATATTCTGAGCTATGAAAAATGTCCCCAATTCTTTTCCAATAGTGTTCGTAATTTTCTCACTAAATATAACCTTGAAATGTCATTTTTGAGTAATTACACGCTTCCAGCGAGAAACGGAAATCCTCCTCATTAAGTCCCCAATAAAATTCATTCAAGCATCGATAAATCATTCCAACCCTGAATATTACTTCGAGATCAAATCAATTATGAGTTGGAGACCCGTCTCAACATCGAGATAGGAATTCTTCACACATTTCAGTTGTGAAACATTGAATACTCTCGGGGGATTTGTCGGTGCGTGAGATCAGCCCCGAGGGCTCATCTAAATTACAACAAGCGCCCTCTAATCTCCTCAAACATTCTCCAAAATATCTCAAACTTCTCCACGTCATGTGTCAATCCGTCTTTTATAATGCAACGCAAACAATTCAGTCAACAGTGGAATTTAATCCATAAACCACCGGCAACTGTCACGCGTCCCGACGTCTGGGACTTGAGAAATTATGGAGTAACAGTTGGGTAAAATTTCCGGGGATTCCAGCCACTCCATCACGATTAATTGCTCCCAATAGCGCGGAGTACATTTCGAGCACTCAATTGTCGGACAAATTGGTATGAAAAATCATGACAATGGTAACGGGAGTAATTGGGATGGAAATAATTGAAATGTCGTAAATAGGTATTGAGAGGTGGCAATTAGTTCAGGTTCGATGGTAGATATCAGAGGCAAATTAAAATAGAATAATAGGGAGATGGCATGTCTTCTGGATGATTACGAGTCTGGATTTTATTTTAATTTCACTGGGAGAAAATATATCGCTTTTCTTTTCTCCTCCTGAGTAGGAAAGTGATATAGCGATTTTTAGGGAGAAAATATCCTGAGGTCTTGCAAAAAGGTTTTTGTATAGTTTTTTAAATCACAAATCATTCTGAGGTAATTGGGTAATTAAGAGAAGTGTCCCCCTTCACTCCTTCTGCCTCATTATTAGTAGAGATGACGAGTGTTTCCGGGCGATATACCTCGAGGATTTTCTTGTAGAAAATTTTCTCTGCTACGACAAAAATGTTACAGGGTTTTTTCGCGAATCAGTCGTTTATAACATCTTTGAGCAATTAACGCATCAATTAACACTCTCATCATTGAGACACTCATGAATGAATGTTATTAATGTGGAAAATTTGAAGGTCCTTTCAAGTGTTAAATTTTCCGAATAAAAAATGAATCATTTTTTAAGGAAATAGGTTGAAAATTTTTGTGGGACGAGTTATTTAACCAATTAGTGATGCCGTCATTTTATATATCTTCCTGATTACTTTAGAAATCAAACGGAATTTTAGAAATTAACTTATGTAAAACATCTGGAAGTGATAGGAAAATTTTTCGAAGGTCAAGATAATTTATTTTTCTTACCACTTATTCTAATATGGCTCTTTAAGTCGGCTTTTTGTGGGAAATTCTCGCCACCACTTCACAGATGGTCATCGGCAACTTTTTTTTGTAAAAAAATGACTCGCTTCGGAGGTAATTGGACTGGTAATTAATGTAATTTTTTTTTAATTATGCAATTACCTCATTAAAGAGTTCTTCCGCGGGTAAATGTCAGGAAACTATTTATAAGTAATTTCTCCAATCGCAGAAAAAATTCTCCAAGTCTTGCTTCAAATATAGCATTTACTATTGCTAAATTATCACTATTGAGGCGGGAATAATTCAATTATTAATTCTCTGTTAGCTTGACGTGGAAATTTGAAAGACAATTCATTTCCCAATAGGAAATTTCTGAAAAAAAAATGGGAAATAGAGAATTTTTATTTTTATAAAAGACGAACAGCAAGCTCGTATTCAGATAAAAGTGAAGAGTAATACTTTGGAAAAATTGAATTATATTCCAGGCAGATAAACATTGATTAGTATAATGAATAAATAAATGAATAAGTAAATAAATAAATATTTTACTCAGTGAACATTCAGTAAGGGATTTCAGAAATGAAAAACCTGCCAAATAGGAACGAGAGAGAGAGAAAAAGTGCACAGTAGCCAAATTAAAGGCTCTCGGTATCGCATTCAGGCAGGTCATATACCGAATCGGTCAAAAGGTCGTGTGCAAAGGCTTTTTAAATTACGTTCTAATTTACCGTTAGTCACCCGGTCAACTTCACTACCTTTCTCCCAAGTAAGCCGATACCTGTCTTCCATATAAAGAACAAATTTGTGCATGAGTACTGAGAGAAATTGCCGGTGACTTTTACCGCAATTAATTGATCGTTTTTAAGGATTAACGTGAGAGCGCTTCAATGGCTGTACATAAGTAAGGATATTCCATTAAAAATGTGCATTCAATTATCTCTCGACTCATCCACCTTTTGGCGGATAAATTTTTTTACATTATCCCGGCGGTTTTATTTTTCACTTTCTGGCAACGAAAGACAAATTAGTTGGAATTTAAATAAATTAACATAATTGCGTAACGACTTCCTGAAAATTAAGCAATCGGCGTGAAAATCGGAAAAAATTTATGAATAATTATGGAGCATGCGAATGAGGTGAGATCACGGATACTTTAATATGCATCGTTGGTCATTGGATGCATTCAATATTTTTAGTTTTCTTAATTATTTAAAGGCAATGGCAGAGTCTCTGAGCTTCAAGGTTTCTCAGATTGTGAATTCATCTCCATGGTATTGATCGCGGGAGAAAATGTCAAGGAGCTCTTTCTGTAGAAAATCTCATGAATTTCAAGAAAATAATCTCAGAATATTTTCTAAGCCTCTTAAAAAATATTGGTGAAATGATAAATTGTAGCCGTAACTGAGTAAAAATTCAGTGGCATATCATTACTCCAATATTTTTGAAAGTAAAAATTCGGTGATGGCTCTAAAATTGTACAAAAAATTGACCTGCTATTTTTTTTTTTACCTCCGAAGGCATTTCGACACTTTGTACTTCTTATCAAAGAGAAATATTCTTTCTCCTCTGATTACAATCATTGCCTTCGGCTCAAATATCGTATTCGTTAGAAAATACGTTTATCATCTGATACATGTGAAATTAATGGAGAGAGGAGCAAAAATCGACGGTCGTTAGTTGCCAATAGTTCGACAATGAAACGGCGAAATTTTTCGGTAGATCATTTCGAAGGTATTTTTTTAAGTTTGAAGATTATATCGAATTCCTTGTAATCCCATTATTTCATCTGGAGATTTCGAGGATTAATCAGGATCGATTTTGCCCCCTATCCCTTATTTCATATATTTGAGTTCAAAAAATATTTTTTTTCATCACGCTGTGTCGGAAAAGTTACTTTTCAGTCACTGTCCGCTTCGCGTCGAGTGACTAAAAAGTACTTTTTGACGAATGAGATAATCCCACGTGCCAATAAATATTTTTCCACGTGTTACGAAATATACTATTCTTGTAGGCCTAGTAAAAAAATGATCTACAAGACAATAAATTTTCTAGTAATATGATTTTTTTTTGTAAAATCTCAGATATCTTATTCGATCGCCCACCCTATTCATGTCTCGCTTTTTGAAATTAAATTTGGGAAACTCAACGACTTCAATCACAGCAGAATTTTATTGTGCAGTTCAGGCACTGCTCTATATAGCTCTAATGTCATTGTAGCTCGAGAGTTTCCAAAAGTTTTGTTGTCCATGAAAATCAATAATAGATGATAACATCACTCCACGTTTCCCCCAGACAAGGGTACCCTAACAAGAATTTTTTCTAAAGAATTTCCTTCGGCGTACGACCCGACGACGTGATCTGTATATCTCCCCCGAGTTATCCTACTCAGCTGCACGCAGGAAAACTAAAAATATTATCACTGACAATCGCAATATGATGGACTCCTCACGTTCCCCACAACTTCACGCCTGATGTGTCACCGAACTCCTTAAAACTCATAAAAAAATGCAAACTTTGAACAGCGTCCCACATTCCGGATTTTTTTTCAGGAATCTTTCGTTATATTTGCACAATAAAAAAAAATCCTCAAAAGAAGACTACAATCGAGCATTTATCCCAATTCATTGGACGCTTATCTCAGAGTACACAAAAAGAATAATCTTAGTGAGGAACTCATTGTACGACCACCAGGCAACTCCCAGGTGTCTGCGTGTGTCAAGAAACCCATCGTTCGTAACCAAGTATTCCTCCTGGGACCCTCTCACCGCTCTTTATCGCTTTGTTTTCGCACCGCTTGCAATTTAGTTCCACGAAGGCCTTCGCCAAACGATTTCGCAAGCAAACCATCAACAATACATTTTGTGTCTCCGGAGATATCACCACCTTCAGACGCGAGAGACACTACAGTTTGTGTTCAAAGTCGTCTTTCACTCGTGTCCTCTCTGCTGCCATTTTTTGTTTTTTTTTTCTTTCTCCTCCGGGGGTAATGCACTTTTTGCCTCACCCATTTGGCACTGATGCTACGACACTTGAAAAAAAAACGAGGGGCCAGGGAATGAAGCCAGCGCCAAGGGGGAGTGGTGAAAGAGCAAGGGTGGGCGCCGTCTTTTTTTCCCTTCTTTTCGTGTGTTACGATCGATTGTCGGGGCCTTCCTCCAACGCCCTATCGAGGTTGATTCACATTATCCTGCTCACGCTTGGTCAATGTCACGTTTAGTTCAAAGTCCACACACGTCCTTTCTCTACTACTCGGTGAAAGTGACATTTTTCGGTGTACCTGGGGTGATAAAAATTATGAGCCGCCAAATGGGACCACTGCAATCATGATTTTTTTAGATTTGGAGGGAGAAATTCATGAAGGAGTGGAAATATTTTGCCAAATGAATTTTCCACGCTAAGTTAAGTTGAAGAAAAGTTATAAAATTTTTATTTTTCTTATCTACTTGCGGTGATGAAAATTATGAGACGCGGAATGGGAGCAGTGCAGTCGTGAGGAATTTTTACTTTACTTTTTACTTTTTGAGGGAGAAATTTATGAAGAAATGGAAAAATTTTGGAAAGTTAATTTTTCGCGCTGGATTTTGTATTTAAAGTAACAAAAAATATTATCGGCCACATGAGTGCCTTGTTATTGTAAAGAGTTTCTCTCATTTTGAGAGAGATCTTCGTGACGGGGTGAACAAATTTTGGATTGCTGGATGTTGAATTTCCATGCTAGATTATTTTGAACGCAAATGTTGTAAAAAAGATTTCTGTACTGTTAGTAAAAGAACTTTTAAATTTCCTGAAGTGTCTAGTTGTAATTTGGAAAATTATGTTCTATTGTCTTTAAAAAAGAAACATCTCCAGCAATGGCCTCCCACGACAATCAAATAAACGACAAGTCTCTTGAAATAAACTCTGAGATAAATTTGCAATTGAGAAGACCTTCGAATTTGACTTATCACTATTTTTGACTGATTTACTACGGAAATGATCCAACGTAGAGGACGTTATTTTCTTCAGTTCTAATGACTACATGTGCAATTTAAGAACTTACATAATCATCATTACAATTATTATCATAATTTAAAATCAATTTTAGATGAGAATTTTCTTAGAATATGTTGATTCGAAGACAAATCATTTTTCGAAGAAACCCCTAGAAATTCTTTCCTTGTTTATACCGAATCAATAATTTTTGGTTCTGAAAAAATGAGATGACACCCTGCCTGATTAGATTTTAAACAAAGATTGTTTATCGGTCATTTCATTAACAAACTCTTTCTTCTGCGATAAATGTATTGTACAAAGAAAAGTACGATGGCAAAAACACTTCGAGACCGACTGATATTTTAGGATGAACACTGTATGACTAATGGAAAAATTCTTTTTCCGCAATAAAATTGATCTAAACTGAGTTAAAAGTACTTCGATGATGAATCCATACAGCTAAACTGCACCTTCACATACTCGCGAGTAATAGCCTACTTTTCCGGTTTAATAAAAATTTAACAGGGAAATAACGGTTTCAGTTAAATGGGTAATTCTAGCAGAGAATCTCAAGAAAGCACTTTTCAAGTTGAGAAAATTTCTTTATGAGAATATCATCTGCCATTTTCTCTGGAAATCACCTACTTTGAGATGTTCGTGTAATTATTATAACAAATTCTTGGCAGTCGGCACAAGACATTTCATCTTCTCTGGAGTATAGGAATATTCTTGAGTATATAATTGTCATGATTATGATAAGATAAATAATCGTTTAATAAATAACCTACTACCACTAATCCTCTACACATTCATAATTACTTTCAAATATCCACACGGAGAAAAAAATTCAAGAAAAATTACGGAACAAGTCACGTAATCTGGGAGTGAAGTTGAAATTTCATAGAAAGTGCCCAATTTTCACGTAAATATCCGCCTGACACGTCAAGGTCAGCTGTCTGGCGGAGATTTTCAGGAACGCTTCAGAGCAGAATTTTCATTGTTGTTTACTCCGCCTATTTTTTTTAATTGTTTATCTAAATACTCTCTAAAAATTAGTAAAATAGTATATTACGACCCATCGCCATCGAGTTGGATTTTTATTATCAATATCAATTTATTTAAATACATATATCATCGTATTTTCAATTATTTGGCGAATCATTTTCATTCCTACAATTACATGAAGTGATGTTGACAGTACAATTATTGAAAACGCAATTATGAAATTTTAAATCATACTGTTATAATACTTTTATAATACTTTTCAAGTTGGAATAATTGCTGATATTAATGTTGTCATTTGTATTTAAAATTGTTCAGACCGTATACTTCATGGAGTTGGTGGTTTCAGTTTTCCTTTTAGACTTTTCAAGTAAACAATTGAATTGTTTTCTTCTGAGCTGGACAGTGAATCTTTATTCTCCTCTCACCACTTCTTGCACGTGTTGAGGACTAACACATGGTGCTCGGTAGACTTCGCTGATAATGTTTCACTCTGTATAATAGTTTCTGCCTCTTCGTCAACATTTTTCAATATTTTCTCTTCGTCGCAGAATCTTCAAATGAAGAGTTGTCCATTCTTGAGTTTATTATGTTATCAATTGATTCACAGGCACTGGTAGTACGCGCGGCTATGCTCGCGAGCCAGGAACATTCCGTAGCCAATCGGAGCGTGCATTATTTCGAGCGGGCCAGAAAAGTCGTTATTCCCGGAGCGGAGTCGGGCCGAGAAGGTCGTACTTTCGGGTAGGGGATGCCGAAAATTTTGTTCATTGAAATTCGCGATAACTATTTTTTTGTCCACCTGAGCACAAAAGGCGTTCATCACACGATTAAAAAAATAACACTCAGAAAAATCTAGAGTTTGGCGGAGCAAATATTCATCTGGCAATGATTTAAAGTGAGTTTTACTGTACGAATTCCGGACATTTGATCGCCCAAAACAAATAGTTTTCACAAAATGATATTTTTTGTCTCAGTACACTCCCAATCCATCAATATCTGTCCCCGCAGTATGTCCCTACCTCGAAACGGTCGTCGAGAAATCTCCGAGTATCGATCGACGATAAAATTTAATCTTATCAACTCCATTGAAATGGGGCGTCAATCCGTTGTAAACCTACGATAGTCCCCGTCCGTAATCACGATTGGCGTTGTATGAAAAATTATACGCGGTTAATTTCATCCCGGTGAAACGAGTATTCTACCGTGAATGGAAAATGATGCCTCGGAGTCATGAATTCCAGGTGCTCTACATTTCATTTTCTACCTCACCTCGTCATTCCCGTGGGCTTCACGAATCATCAGCGCTGGCTTTTGCGTGTCCAGTGATACCGTGAGAAAGCACGTGATGCATACGTACGGTTGGCCGGGATGGAGGCCCACTACGGGTAATTGTCCTTGGGCCTCAAAAGAGAGTAAAATAATTATGAGTAAAAGAAGGGAAAAAAGAAATTATTGGAATTACGGTGGAGGTGAAATGCGTGATATCTCGTTATTATTGAAAGGTTATTTTCATCTACCAAGGAGTGGTTTTGAGTCATGGTAGCTTGTGATTAAAAATATGATTCTATAGTCACATACGATAGCACAGCGCAAATGACGCTTATCTATAAACAATGTGTACCCCACACGTGTAACGTTTCCAGTCGACGCGGATACGTTATTTTTTAAGGCCTTTTTTTCGCTCTTTCGCAAACGATAAATACTACTGGGCTCCTTGCTATCTTCATTTTTATCCCCTCAATGATTTTTTATGGGCCCCGGCGAAGACTGGATCGATACGTCTGAATTTCTAAAGATGTTGCGGGAAGGTCCAAGGAGCGAGATCCCCTTGGAGGTGAAATATTCACGGGTTTGGCAACCACTGGGGAGGAGAACCCGATTGGAACTGAACGAGTTGGCAACATTTGGAGAAGGCGAGTCAGATCCTTTTTTGGTAATCAACTGCAATTGAGTTCATGCGTCTGACTGTTCCGCTTTCGTGTTGATTCGTCAATGCGCAATGTTTTATTTAGGATTATTTCACTGATTGTGATCATTGTAAGTGAATACTGGGGGGATTCATTTGAGGTACTTTTGGGGAGATCTATTATGCGACACTTTTTGTGGAGATGTTCATTTTTATTGATTAAATTAATCAATTGTCGATGGATTGAATTGGTTAATTTATCGGGTATTGATGCCGGAGAGTGTGAAGCCAATTAGAGATTCAAAATATTGCGTCAATGCTGATAATATCAAATTATATGATTAATAGTTATTTATAGAGCTGAACGTAATTTAAGAATGCAAAAATACTCCGAAGTTGAATTTCTAGAGAAATTGGGATTTTTTCTCAATCATTTATCCATTTGTTCGTTCTTTAAATTATTTTGATTTTTTTTAACATTCAATTTTTTTATCTGGTGATAAGTAAAAAGAGAATCGATTAAAAAAGTCTTTAAATCTGGTATCAAAACTATTTTAATTGTGGAATTATCTCGAACTCCAACAGTTTTCGGGAACAAAATCAAAATAGTATATTTCGTAACAAGTGAAAAAAAATGGTTTTTGGCGAGTGGGAGGTTTATGTCACGAGCCGAAGGCGATATAATCCCACGAATCAAAATGCATTTTTTTCACGTGTTACGAACAATATTTTTCATCACGCTGTGTCGGAAAAGT
>JAPYZM010003430.1:0-11249 GCA_030522845.1 Psyttalia concolor
CAATTTCGTCTGAAAGGGCTCGAGGAGCTGTAACAGATTTTCCACTTTTTAACGAAAAATAATTTTTGAAAATTTATTAATAATCAAGAACAAGTTTTGGTAAATTTTCAAAAATTATTTTTCGTTAAAAAGTGGAAAATCTGTTACACCTCTTCGAGCCCTTTCAGACAAAATTGATTTTACGTTGATCGGCCCATTACTTCCCGAGATATAAGGTATTCATTAAAATAGCTCGTTTTCATGAACACCTTATATCTCGGGAACTAATGGGCCAGTACAACGAATTGTGTGTAGATTTGAGAACCCAAACGCGGCGTTGTTTCAATTGAATTTTTCAGCTAAGTTAAATAATTTTTAAAATACACCTGAAACAATTTTTAAGCTGCTGAATTAACAAATAGCTTGTGGGTATGTAATAATAATAATGGATGATTATAAAATTATTTGTAATGATCCAATTAGTCTTGATCAGCTAAACAAATAAAAATCGTACAATTATCCATTAGTATTATTATTGCATATCCACAAATAAGCTATTTATTAATTCCGCAGCTTAAAAATTGTTTCAGGCGTATTTTACTTATCTGGATAATTCAATTCAAACAACGCCGCTTTCGGGTTCTCAAATCTACACACAATTCGTTGAATCGCACGCCCTCTAACGGGAGCAAAAAAATAAGTTTTATGTAGGCGAAAACGCGCAAAAATTCCACCCCAGGTGATTAAATAATTTCCTGGTCCCCCCAAAAAAATACGAGGAGAATCCTGAAGACCTACAGTCAGTCTCCATTCTCCAATTCTTCAAAAAAGCTAAATTTCTGAGTAATAAAACATTTAGTCCAACATTGAGAGTACGAAAGTATAGAGAACCACTTCATATAGACAAGGGTGTACACCCACTGCTACCAATAACAACCAGTAGAAGTGTAGCTGTCAGTAGATTTTGTTATTTACACTCCCCCCGGACTAACAATTACCAAATAATCAAGCTTTCACCGATAACTCCAGAAGTGGCAAACTCAGCATTTCCCCAAGTACATAAATCCCAGTAATCAACCCCGACATTTATCCACGCCAAGAGAATTAACCTCATTATCAAGCTCCTAACCTTCGCCCTACCCTCCCGGTAATGACGTCGCTCAATTATGAGAATAGATTCTCGTGATAGTTGATCCCCAGGTGGTATGATAATGCCAGTAAAAGAGTGACAATTAACCGACAATCATGTCCTTTCTCAAGTTGATTCTGGACAGTGCTCTCTTATGGATCTATACCGAGACCATTTGGCTTGTTCTCGTATCGACAATATTTTATTTCTCACTGCCCTGGCTATTCTGGGGCACCCTGACAGTTCTCGTTGCTCTGTGGTTTGTCAAGAATTCCCCGGCAGACGAGAAAACGGTTCATCGTGTTCTGGGCATTGATCCATTCAACTTTGAGGGTGGTAATGATCATGGGGGAGAGTATTGCATGAGGGTTGTGGCACACCGGGGTGGAGGATACGATTATCCGGAGAACAGCCTATCAGCTTTTCGTAATGTAATTCAGTAATGACTGTAGATTAATCGAGTATATTTATTGATTCGTTTGCATCAAAAAAAAATCAGCTGTCAATTATACTGATTGTATAATTGTAATGCAGACTGTTTCATTTGATGTCGAGCAAATAAATGAGATATCCTCAACCAAAATCACTAACAAACCCTCCAATCGATCCCTGGAAATCACCTGAACCCCTTGATCTCACCCCCAGAGCAAGGAGAAGGGCTGCAGTGCTGTTGAGTTTGATCTAGCATTCACCAAAGACCACATTCCAATAATATTCCACGATGAGACGGTGGAGAGACTCACTGGGAGGCCGGGAGTCGTCAAAGAGATGACCTGGGACGAGCTCAAGCAGCTCGATATCACGTTCAACCATCCACTGAAGTAAATACGATAAAATAATTTATTCACCAGCAATTGCTTGGCCCAGTGCAAAGGTACTTCCAGTCATGACTCGCGTCCTCATTTCAGGGAGAAGTTCAATGGGGGGGAGAGGATAGCTCTGTTCAGTGACACAATCGAGCAGTGTCTTAATCATGACCTCAGGGTGTTCATTGATGTCAAGGAAACCAGCCTTGATATTGTCTCGGTGATCTTGGAGGCTTATCAGAAGCATCCGGAGTTGTACAGAAAGGCTGTCGTCACCAGCTTTCATCCACTCATTGTTTACATGGTAGACATTTTGTTTATTGTATTAAAATCAACTGAAGCGTGTCTGTTAATTACTAATTGTAATCAATGGATTCACCAGGAGAGGTCATTAATTTAGGGTCTGTATGAATCGTTTCAGGTAAGAAGGAGAGATCCAAAAATTGTGGGGAGTCTCTCTTACAGGCCCCGAGTATTCTCCACAATCTCCTACTCAGGATTCACTGATTCAGGCCCAGCCAGATATCAAAATCCAATTCGATACGCAACAGCTAGAGTCCTAGATACCCTGCACGACTGGGCATTGACTAGATTCACGTATTACGTCATTGGTATCTCTGTCATTCTGTTACATAAAGACATCATAAGTCCGTGAGTAGTAATAACAACAGCTAAATGATCAGCAATAAAGAGAGAAAAAAAAATATGTGCTCAACGATCTAAGGTTGAATGGAGCACTTCCACTCATCTTCTGGAATAAAATTTTTACAGAAAAATCATTGGAGAATGGCGGAGGAGAGGGGTTCGTGTAATAGCTTGGAGTGTTAATTTACCATCTGAAAAGCTACATTTCTCAAAAACCCTGAGAATTGCATACTTGACTGATACACTTTTAACCGAAAGAGTAACATGAGAATATTAATAAATGAGAATTTCGTATTTTGTCATACTTTACGAATTTATCTAAGGGAAGGCACATTTTTTTATATTATCGCAGTATTACAAGTACCTTGAATCGATTTTATTCAACGACAATTGGAATGACATCTAGTCTAGCTTCGCTATTCCATAATTTATCGATAAACTTGAGAGAGAATTTTTTTTTCTATTTACAAGAAGATGTAGTTCGTGGCAATTTTTTTTCACATTCATTATTAAGTGAAATGCTTATTTTAAGGTCGAGGAGAATAAACGAATTTTAACTCCATATGGTTCATTGATTTTTCCGTCTCCTCCGAAGATTAAAAGAGCAATTGCCATTTTTATTTAGCTTGGATTGTGGGGAGAGACATGAAGAAGATACTTTGGTTATCTTGAACACTGGAAATTACTGTTCAGAGCAAGACTGAATTTTGTACCTCCAAAAAAAATCCTGAAATCCAACAATTTATTCATTTAAAATGATTTTAATTCCTCAAAAAACGTGAGAACGTCAATGAGAGTCAGGTATCGTGTGTTATCGTCCCGAGATCGACGATATCAATTGAGAAAAACCGCAGCTGGCCATTTTAATATTTTCCTCGTCTAAAAAAATATCTATTTCGCAGTAACTCGATAAATTTCAGTCTTAAATCTCCTTTATCGCGCTAAATATTTATCTGAAGCCAGCCGAGAATAAATGAAATCCTCACCAGTACGATTTTCCCCCCTCCGCCTCCCCTGATCTACCCGAAAATCTTAAAAATAATGACAATTTCCCCCTCTCAAGGCGTTCCTCGCGTCAGCGACCCACCCACTGCTCATTTTAAGAAAGAAATAGAAGTGAAAACGTTCAAGATCCCCCCACAGAGCAGTTCAGTGGCTTGAAGGCCTGCGTTGAGGCACGTTTTATCGTCTTGGGAAAAGCCGAACGCAGTACTCGTGTATTTTCGTGTACACTATACTCCCGCATGTACAAACATCAACTGGTAAATTGCTATAGTACGTTAGTAACTGTTAGTCATATCATATGGAAATAATCTTCCTCCTCAAGTTGTAAAAAGAGTCCCCCCTCCGAATTCAATTGTAAATAATTTCTGGAAATCCCAGCCCGTGGAGAGTGCAATCACCTGGTGAAATCATCGGCGAGTCCTCGAGTTGTTAAAAAAATTGTGTCAGAGACTTTTCCCAAAAAGAATCCCCACCGCCGAACGAGAAGAAAAAATGAGAACAGTCTGGAGCGGATTAAAAAAAAATATCACTCCCGAGGTCGCTGTGCGCCGACAGAAACGAGACTCAAAGGCCATTTTAAAATAAAATACCTCTGGTACGTACAATGAAAATTGTCAACTGCATTCCTCACAATTTCATTATCACTCCCAGTATCATTACTTAATAATCACTAATTGAGATGATAATTCCAGACAAAAGAGCCGCTAGCAATGGAGAAGTGGAGGAGTAAGGGAAGGAGTCCGCTGAGAGCAGACGTGGATTTTCCAAAAAATATGAAAAGCCCGAGGCCAGCGTCACCTGTGGAGAAGAAGAAGGGACGCAGGTGGACATTTGGAAATTTCCTGAAGAGAAAACCCAAGTCCTCGCGAATAATTGAGAGCTCAACGCAGACGACAGAATCAATAGAGTCCCTGGAAAATCCGATTTACTCCTGCCCAGTAATCCCCCAGGAGCCGCCAAAAAATTCCGCTCCAATGGCCACCAGCGGCTCCCAGGACTCGATGACCTCGCGCGAAGTCCCCTCGCCGCTCAGTCCCTCGGGAACAATGGACTCAGGTAGAAACGGTCGCAAGAACCGTTTGAAGCTGCGAATCCAGGCAAAACGAGAGAAATACAAAAACAACAGCAGCTCCGACGAGGAATTCCCCTCGAATTTCTCCCTCCTCCGAATCCACAGCGAGGACAGTCTCCCGAACTCGAGATACGACTCCTTCAATCAAAAGAGAACCCGGGGCGCAAGAACTGAGAGATACATGAAGCGAATCCTGACAAATGGCGATCAGAATGGCCTGAACAATCACCGGAAGTGTCCGTCAGACATTCTGCCGCCCACCGGGTCACCGCTGCCCACCCCGAGGAAGTCCCAGTCCTGCACAAACAGCTACTTCGGCAGTGACTCCCACATCCCGAGCTGCCCCTCGAGATTCGCCTCCACCGAGTGCCATAACAACAAATACCGCCAGCCATACGAGACCAACGAGTCCGGGAACCAAGTGACGCCGCCAGAGCCGCCTCCCAGGGCCTTCAAACTAAGACTGTATCCAACGACGATGAGGTACTCCCTCCAGCACTCCGACATCGAGAACAACGCCAACGATATATACACCTGCAACTCCCTAGACCGAAACCTAAGTCCTTACCTAAGCTCTAAGAATATTTCTGTCTCTCCTAAGAGCGACGTCTGGCGCCGAAGAATCGAGGAGCCGATAGTTCCCCAGCTCCAGGCGCGTCAGGTTCTCTCGAAAAACGTGAAGAACATGGAGGACGACCGGAGGCGTCACTCGAAGAACCTGGAGGAGGCGCTCGAAGAGCTGGAGACAATCTACAATAGTCTCCGGCTGAGCGACGAGGACCTCCTCGACAGGGCTGAAGAACGGAGTATGGAGGAATACCGAGACAAGCTGGCAACAGCAGCTGTTGACGGATCAATAGTCACCTCGGACACCTCCTCCTCCACGGAAATTGCGCGGGAGTTCGCCTGGCGGGACGCCGGAGAAGCTGACGCCCGACTGAAAGACGATATGGCTTACAGACGAATGCACCAGAACGAGAGGCCCTCCTCGGTCGATAACTTCGGCTCGATATCCCGGATTAGTTATCTGGCAAGTTCGCCCTGTCTCTCGTCGAGGGACGCCCACAGCCCCAGACCGAGGAGTCGTCGGGGCACGCCAGACCTGACGAGGGACGACGTCGTCTTTCGGAGTCTGAGTCGAGCGCGAAATACTCTGAGAGTCGCCGATCCTCAGCCGCCGTTCGGCATTCCTCTGGGGCCGGTTTCCGGGGCCGCTGAGAGTGATTATCTGCACGTGGTGCCGCAGAAGGAGCCGACAAGGTCGCTCTACGTCCCCAAGAGAGAGCCGGACGTCGTCACCGATGATCTAGCGTTCAGAAGCCTCCGTAAAGATGGCGGCAGAGATGGGTCTCAGTCCCCGGGGAGCGTCGGCTTTCTTCCTAGGACGCCGTTCACACCAGAAGTCGACGGGAGTAGAACAGCCCGATCACTGTCAGCTGATTTGTACGGAATTATCAATAAGGATAGCAAGCAGAGTTGTTGGTACAAGAAGTATGTGAGGCTGAATCGACCTCTGCGAGTTTCGGGCATTCGCGAGGCGGGAGTGAGACACGATCTCGACATCAACGGCAATAAACCAAAGAATTGTAAGGCCCAACTGCAGGTGAACATCCCTCAGGAGTCGGAGAACAATCAAAAGTCTGCGGATGCGGGCAAGAATGACCTGGAGATTCCCTCATTCACCGACGAGGAGGTCTCCGAGTACAAGGAGCTGTGTCGAGAGCTGGAGAATCTCATCAAGAGGACGTCGGAGAAGGTCAAGATGGCGGACAAAGTCACGCCGAGGAATTCCCTTACAGAATTTGTCGAGTGGGAGGAGCTTCTGAATAAAAACAAATCATCGAAGGATGACGAGCCCGAGTCAGCGGGATCACCACCAAATGACAGTCTGATGATAGACGACGCCCACGTCGTTGACGATTTAATCGACGAAGACGTTGGTGAAGATACGAATTTACCGGAAGAACCTGTGCCTTATTTATCTGTAAGTGAAACAACTGAGCCCGATGAACTCATCAGTGCTCCCCAGCTGGCGATAGATGGCGGCTCTGGCGACGACGGAATGCATGAAAAACACGAGAATAACGACTGTTCAAATGACACTGGGAATAATGAGAATGATAAAATTCAAGTAGCTTCCAAAGATAATAGATTGAACAATGATGGAATCGATCTAGCATCGATGATTGAAGGTAATAAATACAATGTCAAGTTGAACGGACATTTGCTGAAATCAATAATGAATGTTTGCTTCGTTACTAACCGCTTGACAGCGTACACCATTGCCTTATGGTCCCTGTGTCTAACACTGCTAATAGCAATTATAGTTGCACTGTGAATAAGACTGTTTATTATTGTCAATTGATCATTATTATTCCTTTATTATCAGCGGACGATGATTGTGGGAGGATCAAATAGAAATAGACGATTTCATGCGTTTTTCATGCCTGTGCAGTGTACATATGTTATTGTTTTTCTCCTGTCGTTGTTATTGTTCTATTTATTTATTCTCTGATTTTATCATTGTTATTGAATTGTAAATATAATGTCACAGGTCGGGATACTGCTCTATGATGGGTGGCGTTGTTGAGCGACGCACGGTATCAACGTTCAATTGATTATTAACCATTTTATTTCCTGTTAAGAATGCAATTACAAAACGGACTGTTGGTATATATAATCATTGTTAACGACATTTTTAATAAATACTTTGAAAGCCATTTACTTACCCCTTTACTGCTAATTAATTCCAATTGTCGGGAATCAGTTGGGAGCCGAGGGGGAGGGATAATTTGCCTGCACCTGAATTTATTCACCCGACAGTTTTCGTTGTGAACAAAAAAAAAAAAGAAACAATTGTCTACACGAGAAAATAAACTTTTGAGTGAGCGGAACAATAAGAAAACAATTTGTCACATGACAGTGAGGGTTTTTTTTTTATTACATGGACTGACTGTTGACGTCATAAAAACTCTGTGGCCCATCCTTCATTTCATTTTTATGTACAGCGATAAATATATCGTTATTTGGTCTAGATATATGATATAGATTGATGTCCCCATAAAAAGGGCCCACTCTGTCGATTCAACCCATCACCATTAACTTCAGATACTGAAATTCAATTTTTTTCCCCCACTTTTTTTTCTTTTTTCGAGCCAATTGAATACTTCAGCCAGAATGGAGCCTCCCCATGTGGGCATGAACGTATATTAACTTTATTTACATATATAATTCGACAATCGATGTCAAAAGACGAGCGAATGATTTTCCATGTGTCGTCCAAACATTTTTACAAAGTGAATTTTCATCATCGACTGGCTCAACTGGTGGGCCTGAGCTTTTTGTCCCCAGTCGCACGGTCTCCTCATACATCAGAGAGAAAGAGAGAGAGAGAGATAGAGAGAGAGAGAGAGAGAGATAAAGGTCCATTGACGAGTCGAGTAATTCCCTAAATTGTCGAATGACGTCAAAAATCCATCAGCCCAGTTACAACATATCGTTTTCATTCACTAGTTGATAAATTCAATATTACCCTCCGCTCGATACGTACAAATATCACTTCAACTACTTCAACTAATTTCACCTAATTTATTACAATAATATATGTTCATATTTGTATTTATAGTATTTATATTCATTTATGTACCATTTCTTTTTGCATCTCCAGCTGGTAGATCTCTTGTTGCTCTTTTGATTCGACACCTTAGACTACAGTAATTGTTTATTAGAGAATGATGATGTTATTTATAATGGAAATTCGATGAATCATCCTTACGGTTTATTGCGCTTATAGTAATTGCCATGGTATGGACAAATAAACGACAGTAATTGTCTTGTTTTTTTTTTCCTTTTTTTTTTTCATTAATTAAAACATTGATAATACATTTTGTTCATTTTCAATTAATTAATAGTATAAAAACGTGTTTCATTTCCTCATTATCAATTGATAAACATACAATATAACTTGAATTACCTAAGTACATTAAAAGTATTTTATTTAAATGTTATCTCTGCCAATTCTCATCGGTTTTAATTCAATTATGCAGAAACTGGTTCTGTCACTTTTTTTTCTCGTGAATTTTTTTTTTCTTCTTTTTGTTTATTTTATGTTTTTTTTTTTTGTTTTTGTTACTCTCAGTTAGATCTCTATTTTAAATATTTATTTAATCATTAAGTATACCGTATAGTCCAGTTTTGTATCGGAAGTGAAAGTGGGTATCGATGAAAAAATAATAAATGTAACATCTGTTTATCTGAGGTTGAGATTGGAAGGACATTGTTTTATTTTGTTCATTAATTTGCTTTTTTTCATTTTCTTTCTTTCATTTCTCATTTTATTGTACGTTTAATATACTGTTTTGTTCGGTGTAAAAATATAAAACATTTTGTTATTATTTCATATACTGTCGTCGCTCTATTTGGATATTACGGTATATCTTTGATCACTTCTATTTGAATTATTTTTATTTTGTATTTTTTTAATTATTTTCCTTTTTTTATCCGGCCACCCGGTACTTCAGGGCTGGTGGAAACATTGTCCTGCAAATGAAATTATTGTTTAATTGTCTGGGTTAATTAGTTAGCCACTTTTACTTTGTGATTTTGGTTTTTCTTCCGAGCCGAGAGAATTCGCAAATGTGGACAGATGCAGGCGCGCAATTTTTTCGGTAGTAATTTTTTTTTCATCCGGAAGTGAGTGAGTTCATTTCGTGGGGGGGGGGGGTGGGTCTGAGTGAACAGACACTAGAGCCAGACGCGAGTACAGACGAAATTTTTTGATATCAAGGTCTTTCGATCGATGAGTCAGACCTCCTGGAGGAAAAGATCGAGGAAAAATGGGCAATTAATGCAATTGTTGTTGGGGAAAAAATTATTCATTTCTTGGCTCAGGTGACGGGGGAAATCTGACGATTGTTTTCTGTGGCTTTTCACTCAATTCTTCCGGCAATTTTTTCCTCCAATTAAAATAACGTCAACCATATTGAAGAGTGAACGATGCAGAAGGTAAGTACAACAGTAATTACAACAGATTGCCAAAATAAAATTAATAAATTCAACTGACGAGCGTCTCCCCCGTGGCATGTTAAAATTTGACTGAAAGTGTCTGGTTAATGCGCGGAATATCTCAGAATTACATTCCTTCTTCTCATTCTGCCTCACACGTTCCTTTACTACTTGGGGAGACGCTGGGGACGCAAAAATGGTCAGACTGCGATTCGAAGGTCGCACTAAACATTGGCGTAGATTCATTTCGTCTGGCTGTTGGGATGCAGGCAAAAAACCGACGAGAACTGCGTCGGGCGAAAAAAAAATCTAACGCAATTATTGCCCGCCCCCCGCTTGCCCCCGGTCGGACAGTTGGACCATTGAAGTTCCAGAAGTGATACGAAACGCGAGAGGAGGGACGAGTTTCCCTCGATCGCGACCAATTGAATTGACCGAGAGTACCCGCAACGACAGAGAAAAACAAAGTTCGCGGAGGAGGAAGTGTACCTGGACACCTAAAAAGAAAAGCTCCCTCACCCTCGGCCGCCTTGAACCCTGGCAGTGGAGTAGTAGGCCAAGTGGAAGGAACTTCCGGGGAATCTTTTATTTCGTTCAGCGTCCACGACTACCCCCTCCATCTTCTTATTTTTTCCTCGTTTATTCATTTTGTGTGAGTGTTTCCCCCCCCCCCCCCTCCTCCTCTCTCTTCGTTTTTTCGCCTCTCATTTTCTCCGACGCATTTCGCCGCGTGGAAAATAAAATTCAGTAGTTGACAAAAAGAAAACGACTGGTGAGAGAAAAAAATATTTATATCCACTGGGTACAATCCCAAGTGCACGAACGAGGGGTTCGCCTGGTTTATAACCCGACTCAGCTCTCCAAGCCCAGGCGTCTTGGAGATTCGTTTTGTGTATTTTTATTTTCTCCATTTGCTTCTCTCGCTCTTCTCTCCACCCGATCTCGCGGCTTTCTGCCTGCATACAGACGCAACTCGACGGGAGAAAATCGGTTCTCAACCACCTGACTTGGGCTGCCAGGATTTGCAGCGATAATTATTAAATCGAGAGGAGTTTAGGGAGTGGCAGGACTAGAGGGGGACGCGAACTATTCCGCGAACTTCGCGGAATGAGACGACTCGTGTGACATCAATGAATTATATGGGCGAAAAATTTGGAGGCTTGATAAAAAAAATTGCCAGTCGACTGTAGAAAAAAGAAATTTCGAAACCCCATTTTTTTTTTTACCGAAAAACGTTGGGAGGGTTTTTAATATTTGCACTGGCAGTCGCGGGGGTTTTAATGAAAAGCCCGCGGGACCGAAAAAAATGGGGCCCGAATGAATAATCGGAAGAATAATTCGCGAAAATGAGCCGCGATAAAGCGAATGCAAATGAGGATCGAGTGGCCACGTATCTCCGGTCGCGGCGATAAAGCCCCCCGAAATATCGTTTTATTCGAGTGTTCAGCTGCAGCTGATGGAATTGAGAGACTCTGTGCGAAACCGAGACATGCCGGCTCAAGGCCACTCGGACCCACTCCCCCGCCAACCGCAAGAGCCGGAATCAAGGGCGTTCTCCCTACCCCGGGCCCCGGCCGCGAGTCCCGTCTCGGGGCCCCCACTCTTCGCG
>JAPYZM010003431.1:0-11248 GCA_030522845.1 Psyttalia concolor
GTGCTTGGCTTCTTTTTCGAAATGAACAAACCCAAATTTTTGCTGTAATTGACTGAGTGATAACCTAATGAAAATGCATAATGATTTAATTTATCTCGCCGTATAATAACAACGATACGAAGAAATTCATTAATGAAGAAATGCTACTGAAAAAATAATAAACAGAAAATAGCATAAAAAAAAATTGAATCGGAGAATGAGAACTCCAATTGAATCTCAAAGCTCGAATTAATCTCCTCATTAGATTCTAATTTTCGTTATCCGATAAGAATACATTAAAATATACATCGTTAATGCCCACGGCGAAATTAAATTGTCAAGTACAAGTAATAGAATCTATCGATTTATTACTGTCGTTTTAATTCACTCGATGAGTTCTGTTTTTATCAAGCGAACGGTTCAAATGGAAATTATTTTTTTGTCCCTCGATTTTCCATTCATGACATGCATTATTTCAAATGCTCAGCACAAGTGGCGTTTCGCGAATATCATAAGAATATAATATCTTATTATTTTCCCCGGTCATTTTCTTTCTGCTTGAATTATTTATAATTTTCATTCGATTTGTCTGCGTTAAAAAATATGAGTAAAACATTTTTTTATTGACCCTCTATTTCCTCATCTCAATTGTTCAAATATTAATTAATGAAAAATAAATCCATCTGTAAAAAAATGATTTCTCATTGTTTTCTTTGAAATTTAAATCGCAAAAACAACTATTGAACTCACGCGTGCGCTCTTACCCCAGTCATTGGCCAATAAAATTTTAATTGTACAATTTTTCATCAGAATAAAACTAGAACCACTTGAGCGACGAATCAAAGATAATTAATAACAAAAAAATCTGTTATTATCAGTGTATGCGAATTGAATGCGCCTTTCAGCTCCTTTGATACGTGAGAATTATAGATTCCCCCCCAGCTATCGGGTTCCCCTCGATTGAGGAAATAATCGTTGAAAAAGGGGGAACATATAAAAATGAGTTTGAAAGCAAGAGGTGGCTCGTAAAAGGATTATTAAACGAGTTTTAAAAAAATCCCTCAACCGACACACCTGTTGAGAGGCCCTGGGACAGGAGAAACCCTGGATTTTAGATCGAGAAATCGGCTTCCGGATGTGCCAAGGGGTGGCAGACAAAGTGGGGGAGGGCTACAGGGAGTGGATAATTCATTGATCGATTGTATTGAAATACTTTTCTTTTGATTCCCCTGGTTTATCGAATTTCCGTGGATTCTCATCAGCTCCACACGAGCAGACGTGTTAAACTTGGGAAGAGGTGTTTAAAAGGTTTCACAGACGGCGCCACATCCTGAACCAATTTGTCGGAGGAAAAGGCCCTTACCCGGGACACTTTTTCATCTGTACCTCGATAACTAGTGAGACCGAAACATTTTTTTTTCCATCACTCGACATCAAAATCGCCTCTCTTCCCTCCAGGCCTAGAGGTAAGTGTTCATTTCAATTGAATAAGTCCTTCTTCACTACTTTTTTTAAGATCATCGGGAATTTTCAGTTGTTCTTACGCAGTCACACACTGAGACCATTTGTATTGGCAATATTAGATTTTTGTTGTCAGTGTAAATCCATCAACAAATCCCATGATTTTCTACGACTGCATCAAATGCCCAAACGTCCCTGAGGGATTTTCAAAAAAATATCCACAAACTCTTCTCGACGAAATGTCGTCGCAATATTTTCAGTCAATATTCAAAAAATAACCCGGAAAATTGAATTACTCTGTCATATTTCACCAGCGGTGAAATAAAAATCAAATAAAATTCAAACTACAATCGACAATATTTAACGTCCTTTACCCGCAAAAACCGATAAATGGCGTTTTCTAAAAATAAAAGCCAATGAACGGATCGGAACTTCTACTCAAACTTTCTATGAAATTGTACTTCTGCATTGGCAGCATTTGGATCGCTCAATGCGATTTAATTAAAATCTCGCGACTCACTAGATACGTATATCGAATAATTAGATAATAATTACGATTCAGTTAAGCCTTGGACATTCGCCCGGAGTAAACGCCGATTTCAATTTCCCAAAAATTGTTCCTCAATTTTTCGCTGGGGACTCTCGTTTAAGTCTCGTTTCTTCCAGTCAATAATAAAAGAAAAAAGAAGTTGGGGCGGAAATAACTTTAGCAGTGTTACTCACCTTGACGGGGGCACGGAAGAGCGAGGAGGCAGAGGATGCGTGGGAATTGGCGTGATGATGATGGTGGCCGTGGTTGTGGTGGCCGTGGCGGGCGTCCGGACCACCGCCCGCCGCTGCCTGCTCAGCCTGGACCGACATCGCCGCGCGTGCCTGACGCTCACGCTCTCGAAGCCGGTCCCGGTCCACGCTGAAACAATTTGTAAACAAAAATACCGTTAACAAACTTTCCCCAGTAAATAAATGAAGGGCTCTTTTAAGGGCCGGATCTAATAATTTATTACCTCGAAATAGGCGACCCTGATTAGACGAAAAGTAATGATCAAATCATCAACAAACCCAGTTTCCGACCTGGAGAAATCATGGATGTAGGTCGGAAATTCGGTTTGCTTATGATTTAATAATCCTTTTTTTTCTAATTGGTCCCGGCGAATTCGAGAGTACGAACTATAACACCCGGGGCTTAAGATCAAAATTTAGAAACATATTCTTCCTGCAATTATAAATATCCGCGGCGATTACTGGTATTCGCAATTTGGGCCCGATTAGATGACCTGATTAGTCCTTCATTAATTTAAATTAATTATAAATAATAAATGCAAACCAAGTGGAGGATTTTCCCGGCGGAGATGACGCGATAATTGTTTTGACAATTTTTATTTGTTACTTATTTTGGAGTTGTTTTTTCGTTTAAAAATTGACTCCGACTCATTTAAATTGACCCAACGGATCAAGAGACATTGACCATTGAGGAATTAAATCAATCATTTTTTTTTTTAATTCTCGAGCATTCGATGAGGAATCCATCATTTTAAAAATATTCCCGGATCGAGAGGCATTTTGACACATCTGTCAAGCATCACGTGTGTAAACGACACGGATAAATACAGCAAAACAGAAGTAGTAACTCAGACTCATGACAAAAAGAAGGAGATTGCGTGGGCGATGAACGGGGGGGGGGGGGGGCACGGGTGTTAGACGAGTGCGCGCGCAAAAGACGAGCAAGAGATACAGGAGAATTGAAGTTGATGCGATGGGTTGAAGTGAGAGAAAACAAGAATGAGCTGTCGCGTTTATTTTGAGCCATCGAGCGAAGGCTAAATACCGGAATGCTAGTCTCCCAGCGATTTCTCGATTATTCCACTCAGCAATTTGCCTTTTTCTGTCTTATTTACCAATTATTTTTCCCACATTGTCAAATCGTCCCCCAATGTATGCCATCTAATTACCCAATTATTCGGGAGACTCGTCGTGATGTTGAAATAATTCAGGCGTTTTTACGAAATAGTTAAATTTTGGTGTCGATGTTTCGGAATTTTCTCATTCAATTGCCCCACAAAAATTACTCGAACAATTTTGGTAAATATATTAATTAATTATTTCATTGAAAATTAAATACAGTTTGGCCCTGAATCCAGTAAATGTCGCGATCGAATTGTCTCACGTCTGAAAAATATTCCCCAATTGTGGCTTTGAATTCAAAATTTTGCGGTTGAAATCGGTCGTTTTGCGTACAAAATCGAAAAAAAACTGTAAATTCGAGTTGGAAAAAAAAAATTGATCAACATATATTCCAATCCATAACTTGTTTGAATAATTTTCACTGAAAACCTCCTCAACAATTCTCACTTCACTCCTAAAAAAAAAAAAATTCTCTCTTCCTCCTTCATCCCAAGATATTTCCCAACAACTTCATCACATCTCAATACCCTTTGTATTCAATACTCCGACAATAGTCTATGAGTCTTTCGCCTCGACACTGACACAGTGACACCAATCCTCCGCACCACGTAATACAAAAATAAAAAATAAAAAATAAAAAAAAACCAACTAAAAACAACGAACAGCGCTCGACCGGGAATGATGATGAGGACAAAAAATTGATCAGCCTTGAGTTCTGTAAATTTGAGGAGTGCAAACGCATGACTAAAAATTCAACGAGTGCCCAGTGCATTATTTTAATTATTCCCTTTTTTATGTCCCCCAATAATTTTTCCCCAGTTTTTTTTTCCATCGCAAACAGTGGGAAATCAGCGAGTGTCGCCGAGTTAATCCGAGCATGAAAGCGAAGGATCCTCGGATGCTGTGTGGAATGGAGGGAAGAGAAAGGAGAGATGTGAGGGGGGTCGGGAGGAGGCGGAGTAGGAGGAAAGAAACTCCTTGACATGCTAGAGGCGCACGATGGCGCGCCCAAGCGGAATGAGACGCAGATGCGCGGATAACAAACCTCCCTCGGTGCAATCCCAAAGAGGTACTGGCAAAATCCCCCGAAACCCAAGTTTCACCAACTGGTGTGTATGGGAGAAATGTGAATTATTTTCTTTCAAGACTTACTTTTAAAGGATTATCAGCACAAGTTGAATTTTAATCATTAAAATGTGAAATTAATACTGAAGTGAATTTAACACAAATACTTATCCTACTCCGGTTGAGCTTGGCCGGGTTTACCCAATTATTTTGTAAATTAACTATTGGATTATGGGGATAGAAATGAAGACAGCACTCGAATCATCTCGACCACTGAATATTATTATTCAAATTTTAGTTTGGCTGTAGAGAGTGGAGAGGTTGTTTGCTGAATTAATCCTCGCTAGGAACTAACTAAAAGTACGCCCGCGGGTGAGGCCCAGGTCAAATGAAACTCAAGAGGGCAATATAATTTCTTCCACTACTCTAACCCTCGGTTTTGCCCGGTCTTGGACGGCTCTAGTCATCAAATTTATTTTTTCAAAAAATTCGGACAGAGAAAGTTCCCCGGGGGGGGCCTCCCCGTCCATAAAGCAATGAAAACTTGGGAAAAGCGAATTTTGTAACTCAGGGAAAACCCGAAAATCCAACATTAACGCGTGAAATTTTTATCTCCCCGATTGGTAGACCTGAACGACCTGACAATTTTCAAATTGAATGAAAAAAAAAAAAAAAAGATCGGTTGAGTTTCACAACGAGCGAAGCGAGCGAAGTGAGTGAGGGCTCGTAATGCGCGAGCGAAGTGAGCGTGAGACCGCAGTGCACGAGCGAAATGAGCGTGGGGCCGGAGTGCGCGAGCGAAGTGAGCGAGGGGTCGCTTATGCGCGAGCGAAGTGAGCACGGGGCCGCAATGCGCGAGCGAGGGGTCGCAATCGACGAGCAAATTTAGCGAGGGGCCGAATTGCGCGAGCGAAGTGAGCGAGGGGTCGCAATGGGCGAGCGAAGTGAGCGAGGGGTCGCAATGGGCGAGCGAAGTGAGCGAGGGGCCGCAGTCCCCCGGCCTCGTCAACCAAAGCAAACAGAGAATGAAGCTCCACAGTGAATAATTAATTGCCCACGATAAAATAACGCGAACTCTCATCAGCAAATTAATTTAACGAACTTAGACAACCCTTAAAATGTAGAAAAAATGAAGAAAAAAAATCAGTGGCCAATGAAAAAATTATCGTATCAAATTCTCAACTGACACGACAAATTATAAATGGACTTGCTTGTCCGGGCCTTGCGATCTAGACAAGCAAAGAACAATCCAATGAAAAAAAAAAGTATATTATATAAATTGATGAAGAGACCGTCGTCATGTGTGCCCCGCGTCGCGACATGCACACAGAGTAGTTGCGCGTCCGTTTGATTTATTAATCCGCCTGCGGTGAAACGTCGTCAACATCGTCATCGGGTGGCTGGGGAACGGGGGATGGTTATTCCAGTGGGTGGGGGAGTGTAAACCCGGATCGGCGAAACTGAGGGGGGAAATTTACCGGCACCAGTGTTACGAGTGTTACCAGAAACAGTGTATTCAATGGTAATCAACTCTATGAACTCTCAAAACGTTTTTATTTCACCTCTCGGATGATAAAAATGCGTTATATGATGCGTATTTGCTTAATGTAAACAAATGAGTGAATGAATAAGCGGTGTTACACGAAATGTAAATGTTTGAAATAGAGAGAGTAAAATGGAATATTATTTTCGTTTCCGCTGGATAAATTAAATTATGTACGCATTTTTTTTTTACACCAAGTCGAGGATAAAATAATATGAATAAAAGCCAGTTGAGTCTCGAGTGGCTCCGAATTAATAAAATTTTTCGTGAACTCGGAAATTTAAAGCCAATTCATTATCACTTGTACAAATCACAAGTGAAATGTCCACGAAATTATTCGTCTTTTGTCATTTTCCCCATTTACATGGAACTCCCCAAATAGTATATTGTGCAACTAGTGCGTAAAGTAGCACTTTTTCGCACGAGTGCTAGGCGATCACACGAGACGAAAAAGACAATACGCACGTGTTGCACACTTAATTTTTTTCACTACCTGCCAAAATTCGCTTTGAGGGCAAAAGGGAAGCTTTACGCAGGCTGTGCGGAAAAGTACCACTTTACGCACGAAAACCGGTACCAAAAAGTGAACTTTTTGGGCAGGTATTGCAAAAAAAATCATTTTAATATTCTCCCACGAACACCACCACATTCCATTCGATTAATGAGACCGGAAAAATCCGTGATTTGACACGGGTTATAACTCATCAAGAGTGTTGTCACGGGATGGCGAGGGGGTCGCGTGCCCGCTACAAATTCGCGTGAGTTTTTTTTTTATCGACAAGCCAGTGTTAAACCGTTATTTATGTCGAACGCGTGCAGCCGGCGCGCATTTTTCACCCTTGCCGATCACCGACTGTATCACCATTGCTGCACTATAAATACATTTTATCCAGCCTAAAGCCCTCCCCACCCCCCCTTCCCCTATCGCCACCTCTTTCACTTTATACCTCGTGATCAACGGATATCATACCCCGCTTCATTATTTTCCCACGTAAAATCTGTCCCAATAAAATAATCATTCCTTTTTATTGTCATTCGTTGAAAATTCGTGGAGAGATAGGATAATTTTTCACATTTAACATTATCTGTTGCCCTGATTATTACCCGGCTACCCCGACCTAGCCCAATATTATTTCGAGTGAGCTCATGAGGAATGAAAATAAATAACGAAGGGAGGTTTTGTGTCCTTGTATCTACGGAGATTGCCGGTGAAACGAGTGGCGCGTAAACAATTGCAGTTATATATATGCAGACGCGATATATATATATGAGGGAAGGGGGGGGTGTGTTGCATTGGGGGGAGATGGAAGAGGCAAAAAGAGATGCTGGATAAAAAGGCACATCGTAGCCCCAGCACTTTGCGTTTCCATGAGCGTACAAAGTCCCTTTGTGCCGCGCCAGCGAGCCGTCGGACTAACACCAGAAGATCCTCCCCCCCCCCCCCCCACTCACTCCACTCGAAAACTTTATCCACCTCACCCTGGTTACTGTTTTAACGATTATTTTTACCAATTACCCGCTCTCATTTCATCACAATGAATGCAATGTCATGGCTACTCCAATTGCACTGATAACACGTTTGTTAATAAATAAATTGTCAATGATTAGGATGGTGGAGTTGACGCGGTTCAATGACAAACAAATGATTAACTTCAATAATTTACAGTATTAATTCGTTAATTAATTAATGAGTAATTGAGAGAAAAATAAAAGTTCTCACTGCATGGTGAGAATTTCTTTTAGAAAAAAATTTGCCCTTCCTTCGGTAATCGCGCGGCATTTTCTTCATTAAGCAAACAAATTTTTTTATTAACAGTAATTATACATACGGCGAGACAATTATTAGTGGGGGGTCACCCAATTTTACTGAGAATTTGGGGGATTTTTGAATGGAAAACTAGACAACTCTGATTACCAATTGAACAAATTTTACTGACCGGTTGGATAATTTTGATCGTACCCGCGGAATAATTTTTCGTAAGCATTGCCCAAATTTCCCTGAGGCGCACTCATATCCTCCCCTTAAAATGTCTCACCCCTCGTACGCCCAAAAATTATCATAATTTATAACAACCAACTGGAGAACAAAAAGAGTTTACTGAACTCCCAAACCCCCAACCGACCTGAGAACGATTGTATTGTCGACCCGACCGTGACCTTGTCACGCAAAATTCCACCGGCTAGCGCTTACAAGTGCACAAATAGCGACAATTTAGCCCGTGGATTTTCATCAAGTGGCTCACCCCCAAGGGCTTCCAAGTCGGCTAAGAGGAGAGTGCAATTGATTACTCGTCTGTATGTGTCTGATTGGATTTCACGATTTGTACATGAACACCGGCTAGCCTCTGACGTTTTGAGCATATCCACGATAAACCTGACGATCGATATCTCACTCGCCCTGGCAATCGGCTTATCACAGTGTCTCCCTTCCTCTAGCTCCTCCACTTCCGCACCCCCTCCCCCCCCCCCCTTTTCCCGTACTAAAGCGGTTCCGACTGTTCCACTGGACACGAGCTGTCGCGCACACACACGTTCCGACACACACCCCCCCCCCCCTCCTCCGCCCCCTCCCAAGCGATTTGTATACGTGATCCTAAGCACGTGCTCGTTGAACGTAAAACGACGCGCGCGACCCCATTTCACTGTTGTTAAAGATGTTTATTCAAAATTAAAATTATTTGAAGAAAATTTTCATTGTTTTTTTTTTTTTTAAATCGGATAAATCGATTATTTATTTAACTGTCTCGCAGGGGTGCACTCTCTATAACAAGGTAGAAATGACTATCGCGTTTGATTTGTTCGGTTACATTTGTTGATTAATTCATAAAAGTTTGCGGTTTAATTTTCCCGCGTGAAAATAATTTCACTGAAAAAATTGCTCTCCGCGGAATTTTAACGAAATTTTTTTTATCTGAATACAACGGACAATTAGGATATCTTCTATTAAAATTTACGAATTGATTTTTCAATAATTTCTTTCAATTTTCTGTTTATTTGTCGATTTTTCGCGAATTAATGAGCGAAAATTATTGACGACTACAAATCTAATGTTTTTGGATTATTATTTATGGGTGTACAGACATTCCCAAAACGTTAGGGAAATATCCCCCAATAGTGTAAACACGTGAAACAGCGCACGTGTCCTTATTTCACTAGTCATTTTTGGACATTACAGCGAGAATTCTCAAGGTTTCCGTGGAAAAAACAACTTTTATGGATTTTTAATACAATCTAATGTTGCGCAGTTCCACAATTCCCTTCCGACAGTATAAACGACAGAACTAACGATTTTTTAATGAAATTGAATTTTTGGATGATAAAAAATCCTACCCAAGAAAATAGATTGAGAGTACTTATTAACATAACGATTAACTACTTCAGAAGATTAAAAACGAGGAATTCTACGAAATTCATTGCACACCTGATTTTTTACTTGACACTTCAAAAAAAAAAACTGCTCCAATTGATTTTTTCGCCGGCGAAACGGCCGTCGGTTACAGACTCGTCTTGTCGACTTCCACTCGCTCGATTTTTACTCAAAGTTTTTCCTTATTGTTTCAGAAAGTAATGCCATTAAAAGTAGGAAGCACTTAATATTGACTTTTGCCCGATAAAAAACAGAAATTACAAAAAAATTACCAAAAATATTTGCGTAAAGGAATGCCAGATCAGCGGCCTCTGCAAATTTTTCGTATGAGCCTCAATAATTTTTAAATAATCAAGAGCTTCTTCCTATTTTCGGCTCCCTCCCCACTTCGTATAAACAAAACAATGTACGGAATCACCGGATGACAATTGTTTTCCCACAAAATTTCTTTCATTCCTGGGGAGATTATTAAGAACATTCATTCATACATTTTCGTTAATTATTCCCAGGCGAATACCGCCAATAGTAAAATCCTCAGTATATCAGTAGAGATAACATCGCTCCCAGCTGGAAGCCATTGAAATTTGATAACGAGGAAAAATTGAAAAGCCTGACGGCGCGAATTCCAGGGGATATTTGAAAAACACCAGATATTTCAACAAGAATTGCCTTTAGAAAGTATTAATTATCTCGTCTATTCCATATCCATTAGTCTACGAGGGCTTGAGATGAGCTCAACAACTGAATTCCTCCGGAAAACTCGAAAAAACATATTTATCCCCCCCCCCCCCACATTTTCAACATGTGGTGTTATCAATTCCCTATCACATCGAACTAATGTTGTAATGGTGGTGATAATGATTTCTCTGTCCAAGTAAATTCACTCATGACGAGTTACAGCAATTGATAAGCATTACAAAATGCCGATTATTATATTTCCTTCGATAAATTTCCACTCGATACTGTCGATGATGAAATCCAATTGAAAATAACAGTGCACTCGCCAATGGAAAAGCCAATTGAAATAATTATCACGAGATTGAGGGTCAAATAATGTGATAATGTAACCAAATGTTTTTCCAATTCCCACCGAATCTGATGAATTAAATCAATTAACTCCCCTAGGACCCCCGGAATTGATTGGTTTGTTTTTTTCACTGGTTTCATAGTTGAAAAATATTTCGACCGCTCGGGGAAAATGATTATTCGCTTGCTTACTAAAAGTTATCGAGGGAAACCAGTCAGTAAAATTGTTTGACTGCATAATAAAATTTATCTAGTGTTCCATGAAAAATTCTTCCCCTTCCCCGGAAAATTCGTTTAGTCGTCAATAAAAATGGGTTACACGTGCGGCTAATTTTCGTTAAAAATAGTGAATTTTATTACGCGATTGGGTAATTTTTGGCGATCATCGAATGCCGGATAATAATCAGACGTAAATATTTTCTAAAAAAAAATGGCTATCCCTTTGAAACTCGTTTCACACCCCAAAAAGCAACAGACATTATCCAAAACTTGCGCAAAACATTCTCGCGCATTGACACGAGTCAACATTCCCCCCACGAATACCCGCCAAACAACTGCACAAAATGAAAAAAAAAAAAAAGAAAAAAGTATCAAACAATAACTTTTCTGTCAACCCTCCACCGTAAACCGCTCCCCCCAGCCGCTACATTTAATTGACTCAAAGCAGTCTGTTACTGCAGTACGTCAACAAGAGCTACGTGTACCTTCATTCTCCAACTTTCGTCAACGACGATAGGTAAACGCAATAACCGATAGCCGTGATATTGTTGTGCTCGTCTCATTCCATATCTGCCGGGATCAGACGAGGTCAGGGGCTCCGAAGCGTCTCTCCACTCTCATTAAATCACCGCCAGCCCGAAATACTTAAAATTTTGCTTTCGCGACCGGAGCCTGACGTCACCACC
>JAPYZM010003432.1:0-11243 GCA_030522845.1 Psyttalia concolor
GTTTCTCATCAGGAATCACCTGATCAGGTAAACCTGACTACTATTGGATCAAATACTGATCCGAGTTCAGGTCGGCCTGAGGCAATTTCCACTCGGGATAAGGCTTTTACTCAATTCCAAATAGTTAATTGAATAATTAAAATACACTAATAAATTAAGTCAAGTTAAGATACATCAAAAATGTGGCACGAGGTAGGCGCAAGGTTGAGCAAATTTTGGCAAATCATTCAAACTAGGAATACCCTCGCCTCCATCTTCACACTCTGCCGAGATGATATAAAAACGGATATTTCTGACCCGGAGTTAATCAATTTGGACAAATAGATATTTTTTAATCGTGGCAAAATTCAATCGGTCACATACATGCATACGGACATGGCCTAAAAAAATCATATTCAGATTCCTTAGACCCAAATTGTCCAAATCGTCCTAACAAAAAAACTGAAAACTTAGATTTTACCGATTCCAAAGCTTCCATTCAGAGGGAAAATCAGCGCTCGGCGTTTTGGAATGATGATAAGGCTGTTACTCCATTGAAAATCCCTCATCGAAGAGTTAAGATGCACTAATAGCGTTAGACTGCAGACGGGTCGTGTCCTCGGCCTTGAAACTATTTTCAGAAACAGTCCCAATGCAATAACTGAGGCCTAGACTGTATATGGAGGGTCAGATCCAGGCTTGGCTACATATGTATTCCATGGATGGCATTTATTTGCGGATGTGTCAACTGCATTGTAAATCATTAGCTGCTGTTTAAGAGTCTCGGGGAGTACCGAAAATTTTTTATTTCATCATCGAATAATAGTCTTTTTTCGGACGAGCGGAACACTAGCAGTTCGTGATAATGAATAATGTAAATTAATATTTAACATCACATTTTATATTTTGAAATGAGGAAAAATATCTTTTACTGAGGATACCTTTTCTCTCTCCAACGATAAAACCATTTGTTTTTTTTTCATTGTTAGCAGTGAAAATTAACAATTTATTCTGCAAAAATGCGAAAACTCCGGGAAAAAGTTGTAATAAAAATGTAAATAATTTTCAGAGATTTTACTGGTGCTAGCCAATTCGAAAATTCGGTTTTCTCACAGTGCTCGGAAATTTTATTATTTTTTATATTAAAAGGCCATTTTCATTTTTTTTTTTATTCTTTTGTTTTATAAACGATTACTATTCATTATTGATTTGAGACCTCCAAATATCCATTTCATATCTAATAATGATGTTAATGAATTTAGAATCGATTTATTAAACTACCATTCATGTTGAATTCATGGAAAAGAAATAGCGCAGCGCTTTAAAATACCATTTTATTTTTTTCCATTACTCAGGAATTAAAGGTATTTTTAGAAATTTGTTTTTTTTCGACCCAATGGAGGAAGTCGACGATAAAATAGAGGGAGAGTTGACGGAGGAAAAAGTAAGGAATATTACGTGAGGCTTTCCTCCAAATTTTTTGTTGACATTGAAACAAAAATTTGGACAATCCACGATTCCATTAAATTTCTTGACTATTTTAATATAATTTTTGCAGTTGACAATTTGAGGACAGTAAATGTCTATCAACGAATTTTATGCTTTTCAAGTTTATTACTTTACGTGCTTTATTAAACCTCAGTCTCAATTTTTAGAAAAAAAAATGGTTTATCGTTTTAACAATTTATTTTTTATTTCACTTGCTTCGAATTGTTAACGTCACTTTTTGGGTCAGGAAACTTATATTTCTATTAAGAACAATCAACCGTGATCGGCTGACATTAACAAAGGTCCACCATTCAAGGCTCTTCTTTCTCGCTGGGATTTTTTTGTGGTAATTATCAGATTTATTGAATCAAGTAAAAAAACTCATCGAAAAATTTGACGAATTTTTCGGGGAAATTCCATTAAACTTTCATTGTTTTCATTGTTTAATAGAATTGTTATTGTTGTCGTCTTCATTGTTATCCAATTCCATTAGTGAATCGAATACTAAAATTTCAGTAAATAAATAAAGAAATCGTTGACCTTTTCTCTATCCAATATCTGTCAAGAGAATTCTCTAGATTTTTCTATTGATTTCTTCTCACACGTGAGAAGTTTTTTCAGATAAAATTCGGTTGAGGAAGTTGTGCAAAACTTTGTCAATAGAAATTCCAATGAAAACTCATAAAAAATGGCAAAGAAAGGTCCGGATTCTAGGAAAATTTGGCTACAATCTCCAAAAATTCCTCTGCTTTCCAGAGCTGGCAATTAACGAATTGCCTCTCGGAAAAAAATCCCAGTCGGCAATTTCTCTGAAAAAAAAAAAAAAAAATTATGAATTACCAAAACGTTTGTCTGTAAACGTATCAGTTAGTTCTACGATTTCCCAGCAAACGTCCCAACTAACTATACCTATCCCACAGTTATGACGCTTCCACGGTATTATAGCACACCGCGGCTTTAATGCGTACAGTTTGAGTCGGCATTTGGAGAATCCAGCGAGCGGCCGGCTCGACCAATGGGCGCAGCGCTCACGTTTTATGCCCATATATGGCAAGAGCCGGTGAGACAAGCCGGTCGTGGTGGGGAGGTTCCCGAGCCCCGGACGAGTCCATTCCCGAGATATTGAATATAGAGGGGGGTAAGGAGAGCTAAAAAAATCATTGTTCTCGCAATTACTGGGCCTCCCGAAAAAGTCCTTGACAATTGAAAAATTGACGAAAAAAATTTCCCCCTTTTTCCCTATTTTTCGACTCCAAAATTCCTCCAATTTTCTCACCATTTCCTGATTTATTATCGAATGGGCTTTTAATTCTGCCTGACACCCCCGTCGGGACGCGTCCACATCGACGCCGGCGATTTCCCTCGGCAGTGTTGCCTGCAACTTGCGTCCGTCTCTTCGAGTCTCGAGTCTCGTCCTGTCGAAGCCACTGTCCCGGTCTCAGTTGTACCTCAGGAACTCGCACTCGTGCAAGCCAAATAATTCCTTCATATTTTATCTTCTAAATAGGTGAGTCTGAATAAGCGATTAATTAATCGATCAGTGAATTATTGTGATCGTGGGGGTGATCATTGGAATTTCAATTTGAGGGATATTCAACGAGAATTGACTCGGTCTCGAGCCGGTTATCCGCCATTGAGGTACAGGGCGTTGCTCTCCTCGTGGCCGATATCACGGAATTTGGAATTATTGAGGGGTAGTTGATGTCTTGAGAGGATTTGAGAGGCGTTTTTGGCATCGGGAGAATAACGGAATGTCGACAGGTTGTTGCCGGCGACAAGTGGCCGCTTCATCGAGGGCTTTTTTTTCGTGACGTGTACCGCATTCTATTATTAGAATCGGAGGAATCGGAGACTTCCTCTCGCGATGGGAGCCACTGGCCGAATGAAATCCCCGGAATTTCTTATCGACTTCCTTTTCCTTGCGGAGTCATGAAATTTTTGCACATGATTCTGTTCATCCTGTTGAGCAAAATCGTTGACGGAGGAGTCATTTTTATACTTCTGATTGATTCATGTTAATGCAGGAGAGAAGTTGATATTTTTTTTAGTAATATCTCGAGGATCGGAGGGGTAGACAAATTTTTGGGTGAACCCTTTTTGGAGCTCTGAAAATGTTCTATAAAAAATATGAGCCAAAATTTGCTGTCTGTCTCGGATTCTGAGATATTTGTGTAAAATTGAGCAATTGTTGTAACATTAAAACTATTGGAGTCAACTTAACTTTTGGATATCTCAGACATTTAGGAAGTTAGATCAGTTTGTGTGAAATCTTTTTTGTAGCTCTCGGTGCGCTCTAGAAAAAAGTTTCTGATAAAATTTTTCCTAAATGTCTTGGATTTCGAGATTTTAGCTGAAAACTCATCAATAGTTAACAGCCAGTTAAAACGTTGGAATTCTCCTGCCTAGTTTCAGCGGTATAGCTGCGAATCTAAGGGAGCTAACGTAATTTTCGTAATTACATTTTTTGTCGTGCTATATTTCCTCTACAAAAAAGGTTATTATAAAAAGTTGTCTATCCGCCTCCCATTCCGAGATGTTCATTGAAATTCACCTCTATCTAGTTGTTTTCGAAGAAAGAATTGTACAGAATTGTTCACTGGATGAATGAAAGTGCTTGTGGGGGTGGATTTTAAATAAATACGGTGGGGCTACTCGTATTATCCTACTCACCGGTCGATCAGGGGCACTTGGGCAAGGGGGGTGGGGCCCCCGGGAATGGGGAACGAAGGAGAGAATCGTCTAGTATCGTGCTATCAGGGAAAATTGATAGTAAGGAAGTCGCGGAGAAATGGGGGATTTTCCCCTCTTTTGCGAGTCGACTGCCTTATATGGTAAAGAAAGCCGGGATTGGACGAGGGTGGTCTGCCCCTATTGGCTGGGAGCAACCTGGTGGGGGGTCTCCTAACTCATCCTTTCGTATAATACACTGGTCACCGATTGCAACGAGTACATTTTGGATTTTTGTGGTGTACAGTCAACACTACTTCTGAGACTGAGTTTATTCAATTCGGAGTGACATTCGAATTAAAATTTTGTATTAACTTTTTTACGTATTTTTAATAATGTAAGTTGGACTTTTTTTTATTCTTTTTCATGTGAAGTTTTTGTTTTGTGAACCGAAAAAGAGTTTGGTCTGAATTTGTGGAGGATTTTTGTTTTTCGGAGTTGAAGTTTTTGTTCTGTGATTAATCTTTGGGAATTTGGGGACTTTGGGGGAGGTTTGCGATTTTTTTTTTTGGTTTTTTGGAGGTTTTGAAAGTTCGGGGACTAGGATGTGGCGTGCGCGATGCCGGGGTTGGGCGGGGCTGGGTGCGGTTCACTCAGCGTTATCTTCGGTATTCAATTGTGATCGTGTGACACTGGATGTCTAATTGTTAATTCTCGATTGTCATTTGTCATCGCATAGTTAAAATGACTTTTCGAGGTTTTTTTTGAGGAGTAGATCGTGCGATGTCGGGCTTCTTGTGAGAATGCCTCGGGCGAAGCTCAGCGGCCATCTTGAATGATGCGGGCGTCACGTGGCAGTCTTCAAATGAAATTTTTATAATTAGAAATTTTCGGCGATTAGGAGCTTGTGCTCCAAGGGGAGAGCGACCAATGCGTCGGATACTGGATGAGCTGGGCAAGGGTCTTGCGGAGGAGTGACGCCCAATTTTTTTATTGGGATGGGCGTAGGGAGAATTCACGCCTGGCGTCCGTGAAGCGTTGCCTCGCGGCCGGCTCCGGAAAAAAATTAGGAGCAAATACTTTAAATAATTGGCTGGGGGGAATTAGTGATTTGGAGCCTTCCATGACAATCGGAATTTTGTTTAACATCGATTGAGAATTCTCTGATTTTTCTGGTCTGAGGAGATTCGAAATCTTTATGAGTAACTTCCTCGAGGATATTTTATCTATAGGCAAATGACTGAAATTTTTAATTTGATTTGCTTCACTTCTTTCGACAGAAAGTGAAAAAAAAAAATAGAGTAAAATGCTTGGAAAGTTTTTACCGAAGGATTTTTATCGGAATATTTCTTTATATATTCGTGAATATGAGTACATTTTTTTGCAACGTTTCATGGCTCATTTAATTTCTGCTGACATCAGATTGTTTTGTTGTTATGAAAAACGCACGCTTAATTGATAAACTTGTTTGTGAGTTAAGCAGATTTTTTCTGTAACATACTTACCATAAAATATTTTTATGGAAATAAACGTATTTTCCTGTTTATTAAAACTTGAGAAAAACAATTGAAGAATTTGGGCCAACGTCCACAAAAAATTTCCAATGTGCTCCGATTTTGTCAACAGAAAATTTTTATTGAGAATTTCATCAATTTGATCAAATCGGATTCAGCGATTCAATAATACGGCGACTTCAATAAATAAAATTAAAATATTGCACAAAACAAAATCTATCAATTAATTTAAAAAATTCTTTTATCAATGTTCAAGTTCTGAGTACACTTTTCGCCAGTTCGATTTTATATTGCCCAAAAAATCAATGTCAAAATGCCATGATTTTTTTTCCTTTTTATACCCTTTCGGAATGTTACGAATTGTTTCTATACCACCCCTCACCCTTCAGTACCACAACTCGATCCCTCATTCATTGAGGGAAGAGGAAAAAACCTCATTTTAGGGAAAAATCTCCCCAGGTACAGTCGCCTCTTTGAAGAGACTATCGCTCGGCAGTAAAAGAGATTAGAGCGCTACAAATATTGACCACCGTCGCTGGAGTTTGAACCTGGATAACATTAACACTTATTCCATGGCTAGAGTCGTTGGTTGTCGAAATTCCATAATTAGCCTCTTCTTGCGGCTATAACATTTTCGTGAGGGCTAGAGTTCTTCTTATTTTGATAATCTTACCCAACTCACAATAACCCCCTCAATTCGCGGCCTTGGCTTTTGTAAAGGCAAAGTTAAACTAATTTTGCCACAGATTGATTTGCCTTTAAATATTTCCCAATTGTTTTTTTTCCATCAAAAGCCCAATAATTAATCTAAGCAATGTTCAATTGTTCCAGATAAAAACCAAACAAAATGTGTGACGAAGAAGTAGCCGCCCTCGTAGTAGACAATGGATCCGGTATGTGCAAAGCTGGTTTTGCCGGTGATGACGCCCCCCGTGCTGTGTTTCCATCGATCGTGGGTCGACCACGTCACCAAGGAGTGATGGTTGGTATGGGCCAGAAGGACTCGTACGTAGGTGACGAGGCCCAATCCAAACGTGGTATTCTTACCCTGAAGTATCCAATTGAGCACGGAATAGTCACCAACTGGGACGATATGGAGAAAATCTGGCATCACACCTTCTACAATGAGCTCCGAGTTGCCCCTGAGGAGCATCCAGTACTCCTCACCGAGGCCCCCCTCAATCCAAAGGCCAACCGTGAAAAAATGACGCAGATCATGTTTGAGACATTCAACACACCAGCTATGTACGTTGCCATTCAGGCTGTACTGTCTCTCTATGCGTCAGGTCGTACCACTGGTATTGTCCTCGACTCCGGTGATGGTGTCTCCCACACTGTTCCCATCTACGAGGGTTACGCCCTGCCCCACGCCATTCTCCGTCTCGATCTCGCTGGTCGTGACCTCACTGACTACCTCATGAAGATCCTCACCGAGCGTGGATACTCCTTCACAACCACTGCTGAGCGTGAAATTGTTCGTGATATCAAGGAGAAGCTCTGCTATGTTGCACTCGACTTTGAGCAGGAAATGGCAACGGCTGCTTCATCGTCTAGCCTCGAGAAGAGCTATGAACTTCCCGACGGACAGGTCATCTATCTTTTTTACTTTTTTGGGAATATTCATTGGGGAAATCTGCGGTAGAACAAGGGTCGGGTCTACACATCCATTGATAGTTTTGTCTCTATTAGATTTTTTGATGCAACATTTTGAATCCGAATTATTTTATTGGGGAAAACAGATTATGTTTGTTTTTATTTAACTTTTTGTATTCTGTAGGGAATTTATGGGGAATTCTGGTGAATTTTTTTTTGCAAATTCCGTTAATTTTTGGTTAATTCTATTGGAGAAGTGCGCCAATGACCAATAAAAATTACTTCATTGATGATCTTTTAGAGAATTTTGTAATTTTATCTAACTTTTTACCGTTAACACATAAAATGATGCACAATTAACCTGCTAAAAGTCTCCACAGAATTTTCCAAAAATCACCAGAATGATCAATATCAATCATCCAATAAAATTTCGTCATAAATTAAAAACACAAGATGGTTTCAAAACGATAAAAAATATTCTAATATTCATAGAATAATGCCCAATTCAGTCTGACTCGCTTTGAAACAAAAAAACAAAAGTGAAAAATGTACAATTAATTTTCTCCCCTAGGTCATCACAATTGGAAATGAACGATTCCGTTGCCCCGAGGCCCTCTTCCAGCCATCCTTCCTGGGTATGGAAGCCTGTGGTATCCACGAAACAACGTACAACTCAATTATGAAGTGCGACGTTGACATTCGTAAGGATCTCTACGCAAACACTGTTCTCTCTGGTGGTACCACCATGTATCCAGGCATTGCCGACAGAATGCAGAAGGAAATCACTGCCCTAGCCCCATCCACCATGAAGATCAAGATAATTGCCCCACCTGAGAGGAAATACTCCGTATGGATCGGTGGCTCCATTCTCGCCTCTCTCTCAACATTCCAGCAGATGTGGATCTCCAAGCAGGAGTACGACGAGTCTGGCCCCTCAATTGTCCACAGAAAGTGCTTCTAAGCTGTTTAAATCAGCCATTGCACCCCGAAGATTTCTCCCCAAAATTCCCTCCCCTTTCGCAGTCATTCCGTTGGTCTTTTATTATATTATTTTATTTTATTTTAGTTCGGCCCTTTTTTTGATTCCAGAAAATGCCCTTGGGATCTTTGCATTGTCATCAATCATGAAAAAAAAATCCCTTTTGCACGAATTGCCCCCCCCCCCCCCCCCTTCCCCCCCCCCCCCCCCCCCCCTTCAACAGTTTATACCTTCGGATACTTTCCATGGAGTCACGGAATTATAAACCAGTGCAATCATTGATTCTATTTTAATTTAACGATTGTTGCACTGGTTTATCGATGATTGTCACTATTCCGTGGTACATCGTGTAAACAATTGCATTCCGTAATCACTGAAGGATATCTAATCATTTAAGAGAGACACGTGTTCCTCGCGTTCGAGGGAATTATCGAGCGACAGGGCCTCATGACTTATATTTTTTTTCCAAATGTCTTACTACCGCAATTTTTCAGTCTCCTCAGTACTTTTCATACATATTGAATAAACATTAGTATTATCGATTATAAACATGAATGAAAATTTCTCGTTATGGGGAGACGACACGAGAGTCATTGATAAAATTTAATGGAAAATGTGTGAGGAATGGCCGAGGAAGTCTACGTAAATTACTCGCTCAAACCATTAAATCTCTTTTTTTTTTGAATACGTAATAAAAAATATATGAAGACAAGAATAAGCATTAAAGACACGGTTTCGATACCCATGCAAAGCGTAGCCAAAGTATTATAATTTATTCCCATTGTATTGTGCAAATCCATTCACAATTGAGATACTCCAGACTTTATGGGATAATAAAAATAATGAAAAAAAAAAAAAATCTGATGAATTGGTATATATGGATATATACTTGTGTGTAAGGCTGAGAAATGGTGAAATGGATATTGGTTTGATCCTTGTATGAACGTATGCATTTCCTTGTCGTCCCTTTATTTCGCTCGAATTGTTCTTATTCAAACAATCGAATAGTGCTAAAATGTAGTTTATGGTTCATGTGCACGATTAACGAAATCGAGGAATCCAAAACATTTTGTACCGTCTCTAGATGAAAATGATAAATACAATGTCAGTAATCCTAAGACTTGTGGTAAACCTATGATAATTATTGTAAGAATTAGGTTTATACTTTCCAATTCAATAAAATTATTTTCAACGACTATTGAAATTCGAGAGTTTGTCTATTATTTATGGATTAAAAAAGCCTTAGTCATTTTTATATTTGGGCATTTTAATTGAGTGAGGGCGCCACTCGAGTTTTCCAATCATTTCAGAAGAAAAAAGAAAGAATAAATGAAATGATGAAAATCCGAGCCGAAGAAATTCTATAGAGAATATCACAATAGTAACAACCAAAAATCAAAAATCTGAAAATCTAGAGAATTGTTTAATGGATTCACTAGGATTTTCTATTCAATTATTTCATACCCACAGTTCCTTTTTATTAAGATTATTTTAATACGTAAGCTAAATATCTCAGTAAACAGCGTCTCGACAAATTATCGATATCCTGTTAAATTTTAGACTGCACTGGCAAAAATGACTTTGTCGGTAGTTATTATTATTATTTAACCATATAATTACTTCTAATAACTAGTAAAATTTATTATTTTCTCAAGTATTTAACAAATCAAATTAAATTCGGAAATATTTCTTCCATCGTTCGAACTTCGTTGGGGCGCCACATGCCTTACAGTTGGATCCTCGTCATTGGTTGGAGATATGACATGTAAATAGAACAATAAACACTTGCTAACGAGTGCATTATGAGGACTATCTTTGTCAAAAAAAAAGCTTGAGAACGATTCTCGGAGGATCTAATTGTCTGTCATTTTAGATCGCTGCATGGAGGCTTCAATTGCTAAGTGGGGATTCTTTTAATTGAGAAATGTGATGGCTGATGTGGTGATCTAGTTCGTCATTGTTGCATTCACGAGTGTTTACGTTGGAATCCCCAGGAACTGACAGTCATCACAAATTTGAGAGTGAGTGAGAATTAAGGTAAAATGCCTGAGCAAGCACCTGCGGATCAGTACTCAACGTGGGTGAGTATTTTTTTGTGTATTTGTGGATTCCTGCACATAACCTGACCATGTAAACAAAGAGTAAATGTCATCTGTCGTGCGATTGTTTCCATCCAGGTGGGACTGATTTACGTGTTCAATCTGATTGTTGGCACTGGTGCGTTGACACTGCCAGCAGCTTTCAATCGAGCAGGATGGGCTCTTGGACTCTGCGTCATTCTGATTCTTGCGTTTATCAGGTAATTCATGGATTATTCGTGTACTTCGTTACATCCATTGTTTCATTGCTTTAACAAGTAAAATAGATTCTTGAAATTCAAGAGGAGTATGTTTCCTCTGTTGATTAAGCTCAACAAAGAATAACAAATGAAAACATTCAGTAGATTTTTAATTTCTGTTCAAATTTTTCTCTCAATCGTCACTCTAAAAATGATACTTTGCGCTCAATAATTGTAATAGAAAAAAAATCTATAAAAAAATGTAGCGGTCGGTATTGGATTGAAGGATTTTTGAAATTAGTGAATTTATGCACAGCAAACGTGGTTAGTGTTTACACCTAGAGCTCTGGAACGTGAGACTTTTGTGCTCTCGCGACAATGGTATTAATCATCTGATCGATAGTCTCCAAATTATGACGAATAGCCAGGAAGATTGGCCGCTGTATAGGACAGCGATATATTGGCTACACGTGGAACGATAGAAACTCGGTTGCTAAGCGAAGCACGAAGTAATAACAGGATGAATCGCCGCAAAAATAAAATATCAATAAAAGTAGGCTGGCTACGAAAAATTCTAACAGAAAGTAAAAATCTATTACATTACAGACTATTACATTACAGACTAGGTTAAGATTATTTATTATATTCTTTTCATCACGCTGTGTTGGAAAAGTAACTTTTCAGTCACTCGAGGCGAAGCGGAAAGTGACTAAAAAGTGCTTTTTCAACACATTGAGATGAAAAA
>JAPYZM010003433.1:0-11240 GCA_030522845.1 Psyttalia concolor
TTATATCGAATGGGTCATGAGGAGAAGAAAAAGGCTGGTGGAGATGTAAAACAAAGAAAAACTTTTGTAACATCAAAGGGTAATAAATTGAATTGAAATGAATAATTTTCTTTCCGCCAGCAAGAATTCATCATCTTTATTGAAATGAGCGCAAATTGAGCTCAATCAATGGATCCCTGGAGTCTGAATATTTAAGGGAATGTTTGAAGTGTCAATTTTACCCCACATTTTCCTACTCATTCAGGGTTAAAATAATCACGCTGACTAAACAAGCACTACGAAAACATTACTCCCGTCAGTGATTCCAATAATGCAAATATTCATAATGGGACATGCAGTGCAAACGTGATCAATGAATGAATCTACAGGAACGCAGAATTTTCTACACAACTTGGCCGAGTGAATTAGCTGACAATAAGTGCGACGATTTATTCCCATAATTGTACTCTACAACCTAGAAAGAGGCCGAAAGAAGAATTAATTAAATAACGAGGAATTAAACTTAATAATAAACCAAAACATGAATTCTTTCCTTCAGCCAGAAATTTCATTAGTTTGGAAATTTTGTTGGTGAGGTGATGGAGAACAGATAATGAATTTTTAATTTTGGTTTTGAGAATATTTAAGAGAGCAAATTCTTAACGAATTTGATGAGATCTGCGTGTGCTTTTTGAAATCAAAGAACACAATTTTCCAAACAAACATGAGTTTTCACGTTAAAAAAGGGGATAAAGAAAAAGGAAAATTTTATGTAGAAAAAAATCAACTGAAAAATTCTATTGTATCTGATGGAAATTCCATTTGTGACGTTAAACAAAAGGAAACAATAAAAAAAATTAGGAAAAATTTTGATTTGAAAAATCACAAAAATTGCTGTCAATTTGTTTACTTAATTAATTTTCCGATCGGAAGTTATTGTTTTCGCCGCGAAAACTCGTCATTTTTTCGCGGAGGCTTCCCGGGGACGGGGGTCGAAGTGAATTGAGGGCATTCGCTCGGAAGTTCTCCTCCACTGGAATTAAAAATTCCACTAACCACTAATTCCCTTTTTTAGTCTTTAAGTTACACTTTTCTAATAAAAATTTCTTTGCAAAGACAATTTTCTGGATTGAATTGAATTATCTAGAGAAAACCTCTCATCACATTATGGAAGAGAAATAGTTTAATGAGAATGCAATCGAATTTTTCAGTGAATGTTAGCATTTTCTCTGGAATTTTCCTCATTTTTATCATTTCTGTTGAGTTATTTTCTACTTAACTCTTTTCTCGTTCTTCACCACTTAACACTAGGATTGATATGGGTGTAAATCAAGTGGGAAGGCAATGAACTAAACTCCAGTTCACTCTTATTACATATTATGTTTCTTTGTTCTGGAATACCTAGGGCAAAGTACGTGTGGCTCGTGAAGAACGAAAATAAACAACTTACAGCGACGGTTGAACCATTTTTTCCGACACCACCAGCAAGAATGACGGATATACTGCTTTGTGCGAGTAATATAGCAATGCCCACAGCTCCCCACAATGAAAAGACCTTCACCTCAGTGCCAATATATGGCAACTGTTTTAAATAAAATCAACTAATTATTAGAAAAAAAAAAAATTGTACTCTTACACCCGACAAAACCAAATTTTTATTTCAGAATTGCGAGAGTCGCAGTTCTAAACGTGGGCATTTCAATTTGGAGTTCTTAAAAGCCTGACATTGAGACTGTAAGTTTCATCTTAACGCCAAAAAAAGAATTTTTATTTGGAGATTTAAAAAATGGAAAATACGGACTTTTCGAAGATTTAATTGGAAATATTCAAAAGAATTAAATTGACATTTTTAAGTTTCAACTTTAAAAAATCGAAATTATTTATTTGAGATTTTTATAAGTCTTACTGAACAATCACAAGGCTCATGCTGAATTTTTCTTTTGTTTATCGCTACAGGAAAGTCGCAATTGAAAAATTTTCAGTCTCGCTTTGACCCCCACAAGAAAATAGTTTTAGCCCAATTAACTAAAAATCGGAATTCAAACCCTCCGAAATCCCCAAAAATCCTAATACCAAAAAAAACATTCTCATTTTGATATTTAAAAAATGGCACATTAGGACTTTCCGAAGTTTAAGGGCTGTCTTGCCGAAGTATTATGTGACTAAATCGATTTTTCTAATTACAGCCAGATGATTTTTTTTATTTTGTTTAAACCAAATTTCCGACATACGAGAATCATAACTGCATGTCGCAAATTGGATTTAACAAAAATCAAGATATTATTTTCTTTGTAATTGGGAAAATCAATTTGGTCACGTGACCCCTCGAGAAGACTGGCCTTAAGCTTAAAATATTCAAAATAATCAAATCGCAATTTTTAAGTCTCAACAATCAAATTCCAAAATTCTCAATTTGGGACTTTTATAAACCCCATTTGAAGATAATAAGTCTCATTTGTCGTCAACACTTGAAAATCTCAATATAATTTTTCAAAAAAATCTCAATTAAACCTTTTGAGAGTCTTAAGTCCCAATCTAAGACCTTTGCAATCATAAAATATTTGTTTAAACACAATGTACACAAAAATAAAATATTTCACTGCAAAAGTGTGCAAGTCACTAGTGAGCCGGAATCCCTACAAATTCCCTGTATCCTCCGAGGAAAAAACCAAGGGAAAACAAATAAGGCAGCACGAAATAGTCGAAAAAAAAAAATCAAACCAAGCTGAATCGGATAACACGAAGAGTGATTAAAATATGAAAGACGAAATGGGTTACTCAAGGTTGTCAAATACGAAGATATTCTCTGGGAATAATTCTTCCATGCAGCTGTTACGAATTTTAAAAAACGCAAATACTAAACTGCAATAATCGTTTCTCTCTCACTTTACATTGACAAAAAACCACTTACTGCTATTGTGGAACCATTTTTTCCAATTCCACCAGATGCAAATACTTTACAGAATTGAAGGAACACGTAAATGAAGCCTGCATAAAAAATCCCTGCTACCAAGTTCGATAATGTACCGATTCTCAGGATCTAAACACAAATATTTGGCAAACAACGAACTTAGAGAATGAAAAAATAAAGAAGACGGAGCATGACAAATTTACGAGGTAGAATCAGAGAGAGAAAGAGAGAGAGAGAGAGAGAGAGGAGATCTATGAGCATCTAAACGCCATTGTCGCTGTAAATAAATCAGAAACGAACATTCAACGGGACGGTTTCAATGAAAATAATGAGGCCAGAACGATTTTCATGATTATTTTGGAAATATCTTTGGATGGAGATTCCAGAGAGATATTAAACAATATGGAGTCTACAAAAGGAAGCTTGTATTTTTGTGTTGATATTTATGAACAAATAATCTACTAATCCCGACGGAATAATTTATACCACAAAATTAACACTTGTAGAATTTTCACTTTTTCTTCTAACTTTTTCCAATTATAAAATTCAAACGTTCAATTTAAAAAATCAGTTTTCTTTTGGAAGAAAATCATTTTAAAAAAATTAGAATGAACTGCAGAACAACCAGCTAGAATTCCAAGCAAACTCAATCGTAGAATCTCTGAATAAACTCTCACGTTCCTCAATCTTTACAAATGAAAAAAATTAAGCAAAAAATTTAGCGTTTTTTCGTTCAAAAAACCCATTTCATTCGTTTTAAAACGAATATTTCTGACGATTTTCTCGTATTACAAGTACAAATAAAAAAATAGTAGAAAAAAATCAAGTCCGAAATTGCCTTTTGAGAATACAAAATCAAAATCAATTGAGACGTCCCAAAAAAAATGACAAATAGAATAAATAGAGCAAAAAATGTTCAGACTAAACGCCAGATTTTTTACTAATTTTTTTCGCCCGCGTATGACTACCCGATGATCTCCAACGATAATTCTACAAGTGGACCTGACGACGAAAAAACACCTGAACAAAAATCGACACCTGAAAAAAAAAATCACGATTCATAGAATAGAAAAATAAAAGGTAGCATTCTCATTCCAAGTCACCCATTCTCTACATACGTCGTACTAATCGATAAAATAAATGAGAAGTGTAAACAGTAACGCATAAAATAAATAAACGAACGTAAATAAACTGAAATATTAGTGAGTAATATTGCAAGTGATTATGAGTTGCAATCAGCGTTCTCGTATTCCTCATGCCATGCCGATATTCCATAAAAATTTATTCGATAAATTTCACCAACTCATTTGGCAAATTGAGTTATTAATCAATCTCACGTTTGATAAAATTGTTCATGTTCACGTTTATCGCTTTAAATTGGGGACACTTACAGCTACAGTAGAACCATTCTTGCCCACTCCACCAGTAAATATCACGGAAAACATGGAATATAAGCTCGTTAATGCACAAACAGCTGTCATACCGCCTATCAAATACTTAAACTGTAAACCGTTTATGTAAGGCATCTGTAAGAAATTGTCTATTGTAATTATTTCTGGTATATCTTGACAATATTCAGCTGAACCGAGTGATTTAAATCCATTGACGTTAACGTTGACCGAGAGATAAGTAGGGGAGGGATGTTTTAAATGTCAAAGTCACAATCTAATCCACTGGAGTTGCTAAAACTGGAGAGACAAACACAGGTGAATACGTCTCGCTCCTGGGGTGATAAGAGGTGAAAATAAAATTGTGGGGACATGAAATGTAGTTGGAATTAGCCACTTGGAAATTTACAGACTACCTCCTGAAAGTTACAATTTTTATTTTAAGCTCCGATCGATTATCTTTTCGAACGCTCTATTTTATCTTTACCCACCACAATTATCTGAACATTTTGCTTGGCAGTTTTATATTGTACCCCAATGCTCATGAATGGATTGCGAAAAAAAGAAATAATTCATTGAAGGGTTGTACGGGCGTTTAAATTTTTTTATTCAGTAGAATGTTTAATAACGAGCAAATTACAAATTTGTAATTTACCTGTGGCTGTGGCGAACTTCCTACCAGTACTCTGCAATATTACACCGCCAATTGTCATTTTTTTACTTGGGAAAATGTTATCACCAAAGTGTTAACAATAATAGTTAATATTTTGTAGTCATTGCCGCGCAAAATCCAATTTAATATGAAATTGCTCTCCCTCTCGCTAGTCCGAAAAAAATAGAAAAATAAAAATACTCTAGACCACCGTTCAATTATTTTTTATTTTATTTTAAATTATCCATTCATTTTTATTCGGGCATTTATCGCATTCTAAATTGTCAAATAAACTGGTCAGATAATTTGCTAGGGAAAGATAATAAAATCGAATGCAGAGAATAAAATTCGCAAAGATAATCGCGTGCCTGAAGGATTTGAAATTAGTCAATTGAGAGTTTTGGAGGTCTCACTTTTACATTTTTAAAATTCCTGTCAAGCTCAAGTTGAGATTTAAATCTGAGACTTATCAGTCTCAGTCTCGAGATTGTAAATTGAGTGGGATTTGAAGTTAATTAAAAAATTTTTGATTTCTATGTAAAATGAAATCTCCAGCTCTCCACTTGAAAGTTTCGAGTAATTAAATCTCTCAACGAAACGTAGACCCACAGGAAAGTAACCGGTGAAATATTTCAAAGTCAAATAATCCCCTGTAATTTACCGGAATTGCGATAAACACAGGTGAGCATGTCACTCATGTGCTAATAATGTGAGGATAAAACAAATAGTGAAAAAATGAGTGGTTATAAGAAATTAATAATAAATACAACCTCTGTCATCCATATTTCCGGCCCAAAAATTGCAGATATCAGGTGAATTCCCATTATTGTAAATTGAGCCTCCGTGACATCGATTTTTCCGAATTTCAAGGACCCTGGAAGTGAAACAAAAACGAAAAGAGTTAATGAATTTGTTGGAAGTTGGGGTTTCCCTGAGAGAAATAATTATTCTTGCCAAAAATTCATTTATTCGATTTTATTTAGTATAGAATATATTTTTCTATACAATTTAAGCTTTAAAACATTTTTTACCATCTTTCCCCAGTTTAAATTGTCGATTTTGCTTTCGCTTAATTTTCGTTACGAAAAATGGAGAAAAGTAGAGGAAAAAATGAACGAATATTTGGCGAAAATATTTTTCTCTCTCGGTATCAAGAGGTAACAGAAGGTCTCTTATTTCAAAATCTTTTAAACAAATTTCTCGAAGAAAGTTATAGTTATTTTAAAATATTAAGACACATCAATCACAAATTGTGAAACACGTGCCGAAAATTTGTTTAAAAAAATGTGAGGAAACAATGGGTTTCTGTCACCGCTTAAATGATTTTTTTGTTGTCTGATTAATACCTGAGACGTACGATTGCCAGTGGGCACAATAAAATAACGTCATAGCGCAGAAACACTGGAAAAACATCCATGTTGGGTAATAGCCCAGTTGTACTGCGATGCAGGCTGACAGTGCAACGAAAACTGTGGAATTTATTTTCAATGAAAATTGCGATTTCAATGGATATCATCGACAAACAGACATCGAGTGGTCATGGATGGAAAATTTCAATTTTTGCTGTTGTTTGAGATGTATTTTATTGATTTGTCGCTCACGTAACTCTTCGTTTCCTCTGAATTCTATAAAATCATACTTTGATTTCTATTTTGCACCAATGCGATTAAAAATTATGCAACTCTCCCTGCATTTTGTAATGAATCTTTTCAATCCCTTTTAATCCCCTTTTAATATGGACTTTTTTGTATAATTTATTTTGCGAAAAATTTTGTAAATGAATGTATAGACACGAATTGTTTGAAATTTGCTAAATTAATTTTTTTAGATTTGATTGGAGAACTAAACAAAAATACAAATAAAGAAGGATAATTATTCCGAATGGAAGCCGAGCAGAAAACAAATAGAATGTCAATAAGATTTTCTCAATTTCCCGATAGGAAGTTATTGGTTTCCATTGTTTTCAGGAGAAACAAAAGTGTTTAAAAATATCACTCGTCACTAATTAATTGCCATTTGCAGGCTTGGTAGGTCGACTCGAATAGCACTTGCTTATCGAAACGAATGACTCATCAATTGGTGGGAATTATCATTCAGCGATTAAATTAATTACCAGTGGAGACCGAATCACATCCATGGTCAAATAACTCCCCAAGAGGTGAAGATGTGCCAGTTCTTCTCGCCTGTTTTCCATCTATTGAATCCAAACTTTGATAAATAAATAATCCTAGGGCGCAGAGAAAACACGCCCATCTCGGTGGCTAAACAAATACAAATGAATTTTATTGTATAAATCGCAACGAGTGATTTTCAAGAACAAATAAATCTATTTTTTAATTCATTCATTCAATTTATCATTAAATGACCAATTGTTTTGAGAAAAAATCCAGATATTGTTTTCAAAAAAAGTCTGTCCTACCCTAAATCATTTCGTCAACGGAAACAAATGATTAAAGGAGTGATCAACTGATCAATTGTTCTCGGAAATTCTCCTGAGATTTCTCTCGTTAAAAAATGTCTCGATATTCTATTTCCAATTTCTTGTCTCCCCCAGACTTTTGGACAATATCGTTTATTAAATTAATGAACTCCTGTCCATATCTCACTCATGAATAATACAATAGGATTGACGAAAAAATTCAAGGAAGTATGAACGCAATAAAGATGTAATTACATGAATTTGCAGAATCGAATGGGACAGGAAGATAATGCAATTGAGATGAGCCATATCTCATTGTAAAGCCTGGAAAAATATCCTCATAGTAAGACCACAGTAAGACCTGTCGATTTATTTATTTTCCTCACTTTCGCATTAGATCATCTAATGTTGCGTAAAAGCAACAAAAAATCGGTGGAAGAATTCATCAGATGTTTGTGATGATAAATAATTGACGTTTTTCCTCAGTACCCTAAGATTATTTTACTTTTTTCTTTAATAATGACATTCTTTCGGTGAATAATTACTAAATATCAAAATATTTAAAAACATTCTAACGCAATTATTAAATAATTGAGTAATTAAATTTATTAACATCATAGTCTGCATTATTGAAGCAATAGCAACTTTCCAAAAATCATTATTCATTATAATAATAAGCAATCAAATTTGTATATATTGAATTATAATTATCCGACTATTGAAATAATAAGAATGAGGGAATTGTTATTATTTAATTATTGAGGACTTGGAATTTTCTATTCATGTTTTTGCCTATCTCCGTTGCTGCATTGTAACCATCACTTTTGAATAATTATGCAAATTACTCCCGGAAAATTGACGATTATTGTGTGATTGTATTTTGTACAGCAATATTCTCTAAAATATATTATTTGAGCGGTAGATTTTTGAGAACTCACCCTCGCCCAGGGAATTAATAATTTGATTACATCAAATAATTGAAATTTTTCCTAACAATTCCGAGCTATTGTCATTTTTTTATTGATATAAAAAATATTTCAATTGCAAAAAACTACACACGTCCCAAATCAAGACTTAACCCATCGTTTTATGTGGTCATCCAAAATTTGGAACATTTCAATTATTATTGGAGACAAAAAGCTGTCACTTTATGGAGAATAAAAAAAATGTTTTGGCCCCTGTTTAATATCATTCCCAGCCTTTCAAGCGGACCCAACTATTCATTTATAACAAGAAACGAGTCAAGTGGTAAAACTAGTTACGACAATTTTGAGTATTCATTAGTTGTTTTGGCAAAACGTTTTTTGACAAAAAAGAAATGAAAATTTCCCCAATTTGGAAAAATTCTTTGAAAAGTCTGTTGCGAGAGAAGTCAAGTTAAAACGTGTTAGCACTTCGTTACCAAATTGTTCCTGTCATGCATAATATTATGATGAAATGTTCGTTTGATGAGTGTCTGATGAAATGGCTATCATCACACACCTGTGACAAGTATCAGTGGAATCGAATCTACAGCCTAGTCCTAACGCTAGCTAACCAAGTTGTGCAATAAATACCTCAGCTTTGGCATCAGGGCTGTAATAAACGAGGATGAGTGTCGTGGCAATGTTAACAATGAGCCCAACGACTGTAATGAGATTTGGAGCAAGCCAGAGCGGAACTTTGCTGACCAGCCATTCCCACCAGGGCTGGAGATATGCATCCAGCAGACTGGCATTGGTACAGCTGTACTTGTGCTCAGACAGTCTCTTCAATTGTCCCGGAGACAGAATTTTGTCCTTGTAAAAATGCATCATCTTCACTTATTGATCCAGGAAACTCTTGTTTCCCACTCTATCCAGTTCAATTGGCTTCTCCGAGTAGTTATTAAACTCTGAAAATCCATAAAATGTATCGTATTACAGGTGACATTGACGAGTGAACTCGTCCATTTCATATCATGCACTCGACAACGAGAGAATGACAATTTATCATGTGTCGTACTAATTATCATTAGTTTTCCATTTCTCCGAGCTCTCGATGACGTTGTTGGAGTAGCCAAGAGTCCTTCAATGACTCAACAGCGGAAATCAGACACGCTCGGTTTGAGGTTATGGTTCGCCTGTTTAACTGTCGATTTACGTTCTCAGATTGTTTACCTTACGAATAATTACAGAAATTATAGGGTAATGTCGCTGAGTGAAGACACTCGTCGAGAATCATCTGCAGAGTATCAAAGGTTTTTCAGTTTCGAGGCTTCCTCGGTGAGGATTTTTCCCTTGGAGTAATATATACACTTCCAACTCACTCTCAACGGCTCGAGATATTATTCGTTGGCAAGTACAGAGCGAGTACTGCCCTCACGAATGTCGCGGGCATGAACCGCTGGATCGGCGGGGAAAAATGGCTAGCCAATTTCAGGTGAAACTGGGGCTCTCGCGATAGGGCGGGGGGCGAGAGTGATCGCTCGAGGGGATTGGGAAACAATATCATCACCTCATACACAGCCAATCGGATTGACTTGGTCCTTTCCTTGGCTGGAAATTTGATTTGGGGGGCTTTGAATATCAAAATGCAAATCAAAATGTCTGCCAATGGTTTTTCGGAGCTTATTCTTCTCTTTTCTTTTTCATTCTGATTTCTTTCCAATTAATTTTAACTGCTTTCAAGTAAAAAATTAACATTTTGCGATTTTTTTCTTTTTCGTTGTATTTATGGTAGACTCAGCGAATTTTTCAGTGAATTTATTGAATTTTCTAAGCTCAGAGAAGAAATTCGATTGCCAAGTGAATTTACTTAGTTAACAAATTCTTATTTTGTCGGCTCAATTGTTCATATCGTTCTATAGTTCCCACGGGCGATCAGCTGCAATGAAATAAGAGATGTACAGTTTCGTTACAGTTGTTGTCCACCGTGAGTGTTGTCTGTGATCTTGTCAACGTCATTGTCACGATCTAAGTTAATAAATTATTGCCAAGTAATGTTAAATCGGTCTAATTGCACTTCAACAAGAAAATATGTTGGTTAATTTCTGCCAGGAGCTGTTGAGGACAACTGTCACGTGTGACACTATTAGCACTGAAGGTTACGAGGTGGACAATCTGTTAAAAAATAATCCCAAGGGGTTTCTGGCTTATTCCTGCATAAGACCACCAGTCAATATCGACTTTAGCTTCAGTTGTTGGATTAAAATCCAGCAAATCGTGATTTGGCCGAGGATTGGAGGACAGAAGTCCTCGGGGTTTCGGGTTTCTGTGAGGAGTCGTAGACAAGAGGAGTTCAGAATCATCTCCAGCTGTTTTCTAAAGCCAAGTGAGGCTGGAGTTGTGTTTTGTAGGACTGGGGTTGATGACAGAGACATGGCTAAACCCATGAATTTTTCCACCGCATTCATTGGGGGGAGTCCAGTGACTGTGGAGAGGATCAAATGTCTGAGGCTTTCGATTGTTAAGACTGAAAAATCTGTGCCCGCTATTGATAGAATTGAGATTTGGGGGATGGTCTCCGGGTGCAATAGTCCAGAGGTAGTGAAGGAGATGGGAGAGTTGATTGTGAAGACTTTGAGGCTTACTCTGCCTTCTTTGGAGCCAGAGAAGTCTAGCGAGAGGATTGAGGAGGATTTCGAGAAGACGAATGAGTTGTGAGTATTTTTTCCAATAAAATTTTGGCATTTTCTGAAGCTGGAATGGAAACTTCAGAAAAATATTCTCTTCCCATAGCCAAATGGGATTTACAAAACTGAAAAAAATGAGTCCTACACAATCAAAATAAAAACCTAGTTTTTTGTTCTGCCCCGAATTTTTCATTGAACTCTGTGTGACGTATTGGGATCGACCAATACGTCGATTATGAATTAATATTAAAATAATAGGAACAATGGTGGATGACGTGAGTTAGAGATTTGAATCCTCT
>JAPYZM010003434.1:0-11237 GCA_030522845.1 Psyttalia concolor
ATTATTGGGTACTATTGGGTAGGTATTATTCGGCCCTATCCATAACCGTTAATTAAAATTTAATTCCTTGATTGATTTTTTTTTATTTTAAAATTTTTTCAAAATTTTTTTTTACCATAGCTAAAAAAACGGTTGAAATGCATTAAAAGACCGCTGAAAACAGTTGTTCCTATGTTCCCTTTACCGAACATGAAGGCGATAGTATTAACCATTATTCCCATTTTTTTTTATGTCTTTGTAGATAAGGCTTCAAATGGATTCAATAATAGATTCAAATGTTCCTTTAAATACTAGCAAGTTTAAGTTGCAAGATCGTTATAATGACTGCTTTCATTAATTTGCTTTATGCCACTTCTGCCTGAAACCGGCTGATCGGCGCTTCGCGCCTTGTGCCTAATTCAGCTGGTTCCAGGCGTCGTGGCATAAAATTATGTTCAGGACTTGTTGGGAAATTTCGTCCTCAACGTGTGTGGTTACATCACTCGGCTACGGCTCATGCTGCAAACCCCACATACGTTGAAAACGAAATTGCCCCACACGTGCTGAAATATACTATTTCATGATGATATTTGAAAATTTTGGAGCTTTCATCAATTTTTCCTTCAAAGTTGCATTTTTGATGACTTGATCAAATGTGACGATTTATCCAGTTTTGCATAAATATAATATTTTCAAAGAAATTCAGTCGAAATTTCAGTTGTTGTCGAAAAAACCCTTGCATAGAAGATCCAAATTGATTTCATTATTACTAATGAAAATTACTCCGACTTCACATCAGTTGAATAGATAGGAAAAAAGAATCAACACAATAAATGGAAAATTCCGCAGTTTGATGAAATGAAAAACAATATAACGATATTACATGCAATAGAAATAATAATATATGAAGTGACCATTTGGAGGCATATTGTTAATTTATTAGTAAACAAAACTATCAATAGTGAAAAAATGCGGAGAATACGAGACAATAGCGCCTAGTGTTCTCGCCGCTCAACGGCTCAAGACAAGCTAAGAGTGACAATTTGAATTTTGTCTCGTGTCAGGTGAGCCCTTCTCAATCACCCCAAAATGAGATCCTCCCATCCAATCTGAGGTATTTACTCTTCCGGCGCCTGCCCCAGTGATATAATCAGCTCCAGAAATTTACATATGTATTTATCATCATTTCTACCATTTGAGAATTCATGTCTTGGGGATATGCGACGAGAGCAGGAGATAAGAAGGCCTTACAGTTAACGTGGTCTCTGGTGCAATGAACTTGGCTAGTTGTGCCGTGAGAGGGTTGGCGAGAGAGGAAGGCGTAGGAGCCCAACAAACCAAAGGTATAATACAGAAGGAAGACGTTGTCCCGGCGGGCCAAGACCGTGTGGCTTGCGGTTACTATTCATATTCGAGATGGGCATAACACCCAAGAGCCACTCGTACATTCGCGCATTACAGGCTTGACCGTGAACATTGGGTACCTCCCTCTTGACGCCGCAGCCCAGACTCTCTCCAGTGTTTGCCTTATCGTCAAGCACTAGGTGCTAATTCATCGTGGACTTAGTCCACGAGAAAAGGTTTTGGGTATTTTTCCAGAGATTTGCGGGGTTTTTTAGGCTTAGGGTATGCTGAAGAGATTTTACCTATTTTTCTGATGGTTTGCGGGATTTTTTTAGGCTTAAAATACGCTGGAGAGGTTTAAGAAAGAAAAATAACTCCCGGGGCCAGAAGGTTATTATTCAGGATTTAATGGTAGTTGTCTTATTCTGTACTAAAGGTTTATTGGATCGGATGAGAAAGCGAAAACTGACCTACCGAATTTTTACTTGATTATCGGTTTTTGCGAGTTGCAAGAGGATTTAATAAAAAATGTGTACGACTCTTTGGAAATTCTTTAGTATATTGAAAAATGGAGGCCAGCCACCTCATTAAATTCTCATTTTGTCAAAATATTTATTTCTTAATTAATAGGAGAAATTGAGAAAATCAGATGATTACATTTATCCCAAGTTCATATCCATTTTTTAAACAATCGAATACTGGAAATGATTTATGACTGTTCTTCATTTGAATATATTCATTTCGATAAATATTTCTCATAGTCTCTTTTAAACGTTTTTTTTCGATCTTTAAAAAAAATCAAAAGCTATTTTTTGAAAAATAGAAAAAAGGAAAAAGTGTAATATTTAATACCTATTTACGAGCTCAATTGGGGCTATCATTACCCGAAAATTGAACAGCCGTCATGTAATAAATAATTGAACGTCTCATCATGGACAACAGCTGCACTCAAAAAAATTTCCCCAGTTAACCACATCAGGGCCTTCAAATGATAAAGCAAAAATCGAACGAATAATGAAATCAACGGACAGAAGAAGACCCGTGAAATCCGAGAACGTGCACGTGTCATCTATCCCAATGATGTTGAGGAAAAACTTGACGTACGTTTCAATAGCATGGGTATCAAAATACCGACTCATCTAGTTATTTAATACGAAAAGAAGATAACGAGTCTCCTCCTGCTAATTAACGAGACAAAACGAGAATTTTTATTGGTCTCGTATCGCAATGAGGAACCGAAATAGTCTCTCGTATCGCCTCAAGCGGCGAGAAGACTATGTATTCTCGTCTCGTCCCGTCTTCTCCATTTTTTTTCCAATTGCTACAAAAAAAAAGGAATTTCTTTGTGAGGTAATGATAACGGTCAGTGAACGTGGCCGGGGCGTACAAAAAAAATTAACATTGGGATAAGACTTGCGTTTTTAAATTGAAACTTTGGAAAATATAAAAGCTTGTTATGAACGCCGCAATTTACGAGTTTTAAATTTCTCAAGCTTGGGTTTAAAATTCTCAATTAGAATATTATAAAACTCTCGATTTTAATTCATTAAAATTTTAAGTCAAGATTTTTCTTGTAGAAATCACCAGTTTTTAAAATTATTAACTGAAATGGCCTATTCATTTATTTTAAGATTATGCAATGACTCGAAATTCAGAAAAATTTGCCGGAAAAATTCAGATGAAATCCTTGCCCTGAGAAACCTTGATAATTCGGCGGTACATTTTGGACGTTTCTACGACACCCAAATGAGAAAGAAGGACATTCTCAACGACAGAAGCTCAAAATTCACTGGACAGATGCTCCTCAAGTGAGTAGAAATTATTCTAATTAATAATTCAGGAGAAATGATTCTGCGCAAGCGATAAAAACTCAACATCCGGCGGATTAATTTAGATTGCAGAGCCTCTCGGGGACTAAGGACTATTCAAAAGAAGTGGCCGCTGTGATTAGGGCAATTTCAGAACCTCCAAATTTCTCGGTAAATAATCCAGGCAAGTGGGGCAAAATGGACAATCTCTAAAACATTAACAACTCTTTCTATTTTTGCCGTAATTACAGATTTTTTTCTCATGAAAAGTACAATTTTATTATTTTCATTTTCCTCTCTAATTCAGTTTAATTTAACAACTTATCTTTACGGGGAAATATTCTATGGAGACGTTGAGTCCATCTGGCCAGACCTTTCCTTCACATGAAAACTCCATTGAAATCTGATTCCCTCAAAACCCCTGAGCGAATAATTAAAATAGATTCCTGATAGAATATTGAAACTGGAATTTTCAATGTCGCCTGAGCAGAAAAAAAACTTTTAATGAAAAATTAGATTCTAACGACATAGTCGATGCACATAGATATTTTTTCTTTCCATGGAAGATCCAAGTGCCACTCAGAGATAATTACCCAGTCCCCGACAGTCACCGAGTCGCCTATCCTCTCTGGTATAGAGAGCCCGAGTCCTTCCAATAGTGTCCCAACACGCCCCATCCGATGGGTTAGTATCAACCGAGTAATTCGCATGAGGCGGGCTCCCCCGAGACCATGCGATATTCAAGCTACCATCTTATTCCATATTATTCATGAAAGTGTCATTCATTTTTAAACATCTCCTTAGATGGACCAGAGGGGCCCCAGGCGGAGATCTCCCATGGATAAGTGCCATCTCGTTACGGCGGGTCCCGATCGCAGACGCATTTCTCGGAAAATACAACGAAGGATTCTTCGCCAGAAGTTTTTGATAGAAAATGCTGACGATTTTTTTTCAATTTCTCCTTTACGCCAAAATAAATTGTAAAATTACCTTAGAACGTCAGAAAATTCACATCCCTTAATATTCTTTTTAGTTAATTAACAATGGAAACTCCGAAATTAAAAAATTCGTACAACTAAATTTCTGAAGTTATATCCAAGGAAACTTTCATTTGAAGATAATTTAGTTGGTAACTTATTGGAGTTGGCTATGAAAATCCGACATCAGGTATTTCTATTCTTAGGCACTTAGTTTACATTTATTAATTAACCAAGACAAAATTCATGATTTCACGACCACAATACTTTGTTTATTCCTCTTTACACGTAGATATAAAATATACTGTACCGACCGAACGAAAAATTAAATAAACTCCCCAATTGATTTACAAATTTTTCGGTTACTCACCACTGCAAGTTTATCCTAGTCGTTAACAGTTCATTTCTCCGGTCGTCCATGTTTTATCTCACAATTAATTTCCACGCATTCTCCTTCATTCTCGACGTGATACCTAGATTCTATTTACAGTTCATCTTGTCATCAATAAAGAGTAAAAATGATATCAATAGTGCAGAGATAACACAATAAAATAATACCAGAGTCGTTCCAGCTTATGATGAACGCCTCGGAATTCAAGGGAGACTCAACTTCGGAATTCATTTTTGGAGATTAAATACGCCCGAATTGAGTGGCGGCATTTGGAATTATTCATGAGACCTCTTTCGAAGCCCTTGCGATTCCCAAGCGAGAGATCGCTGCAAAAATTGTCTTACTCCTTCAAATTCTGAGGTTTTCAAGAATTAATTGAACTCTATTTACAAACTCCAAAGATCAATTGCTCCTCAATTCCCACCATTAAATAAAAATCACCATGAGTCAAATCATTATTAATTGCACCATCAGCACTGATGAACACAAGTCCCTTTTCATTTCCAGTAGAAAGCTAATTTCCCTCGAAAAATCTGGTTCGTCCACAAAGATAGTTTCACATCTCCAGAACTAAATGAGAAAATTTATTTAGGATTTATTTCACCCGGAGCATGATGTGACTAGCCGATATCCGGTGGGGGCTGGGGCCTTCCCTAGGTCTTTTTCCACGAGTAGAAGATCTCGAGAGGTCTATTGACACGCCAGAATTTGTCGTTCACCTGTCTCAATGTTTGGGAACCACTCAGGACTACATATTGTCCTGGAGATGGTGCAATATAGATGCAGAAGTTCAGCAGTCGATCAGATTCTGATAGATCTGTATCTGGGTCGAGGGTCAATCGCATCGCGAGGTACTTACTCAAATGATCCACTGAAATACAAACGAAATGAAAATTATTCCGAGTGAGTTTTAAGAGGCCAAATAATTTTTTAACTATTCCTAGTGACCATTTTTTAAAATACATTTATAATTTCTAAATAAAAAAAAAGATGCATAATTGAAAGACAATGATTTTTCACCTGTGGCATTAGCAGTGGTTTTGATATATCTGACACTATTTTCTCTAAATGCTTTGATGAGAGAGTTGTCCCCAGCCATTTCAGTGGGATGAGGTTTAAAGACGAGTTCGATTTCGTCCAGAGTCGAGGGTTCACTTGGCCCCTCGCCCTCAGTATCAACCATCGAATCTCCACCTCCAGTTTCCGCTTCAGCACTCGACGAATCATTCTCCGAGTTTTGTAAGCTCTTCTGGCGTTTTGGGGGCTTGGGAATCTGGTTCGCTGGGTTTGGTGAGGGTGTTGTTGAGTTCCTAGATGTTGTCCCTGAAACAAAGAAAGAATTATTTCATTTACTGCAATGAAATCATTCCATAGACAATTTGTTTTTCCTGGAAAAAATCCACACAAATGTCTCGCAAAAAAATTATCAGTGACGAACGAAATTTAGGAGAAATACTCTAATCATTTTTTGAGAGGATTTTTCGGAGAAAAAATGTTATTTTCTTCGAAATCGTACAATAATTGAAGAATGAAAAAATTACCTGAAATAGCTGGACTACTGGCAGGCTGTGAGACACTATTAGAATTCTGTGAACCAGAGTTATTAGCTCCATTGTTATTGAGAGCAGTCGGGCCCTGGGACGAGTCGCTCTGATTGGCAACATTGGCGGCGGGATTGGGTGTAGCTGGAGCACTGACATTGGGTGTGTTGTTATACGAGGGAACATTGCTTGCATTCTCGGGTTCATTGGCATTTTTTCTCGACCTCTGGGGCCTATTCTGACTTTGGAGTTTAATTCCTTCAGTAATGGAGTTAACTAGAGCCGCTTGCGAATGAGATTTGTTCAATTTAGCAAGAACTCGCTCCTGATGTGCCTCATATTCGTCACGACTCGGGTAAATCTTGGATATGAGCAGGTCAAAATTGGGATCTGGTCGGAGAGAACGTTTTGATACGAGCTTTTTCCTGCAGGTTGGACACTCCTGGAATATTCACAAGACAAATTACGGTCTGACGATAAAAATATGCTCTATCATGTTTTTCTATATTAAATTGTTAATTATTAATAGTCCTCATAATGAGAGACAAATGATGGTGAACTGATGTGGATTTTTTGAATCTACAAAAAAAATTAAAATCTCTTAACAAAAGGAGAACTTTAAATGCAAAGTGTCTCATCAATTTTTTAACGATTCAATAAACCAATGGATGGAAAGGTTACTGAATAAAACAAGCAGCTCAAGGTCAGCAGGAAAATAAATAAACATCTTCCCACGAGTGACAGTCCCTGGACAACACTAGACGACTGGTGTCCACGAACTCTCAGCTTCCAGAGAAAAATAAAAAATGAAAACTCCCTAGAGAAATCGCCCGCAATCTAATAGAATATAAACAAAACTCCGAAGTACCTTATTTCCACTCCGAAGTGCAGTGATAATGCAATCGGAGCAGAAGCGATGTAGACACTCCTTCGTAGTCATTGTTTTCTTGAGCATATCCAGACATATTGGGCACATCAATTCACTGTGTAAACTCCGAGGGCTAACCGCGATCTCCGTATTATCAATAATTGGCTCCTGGGACTGCCTGTGGAGCTCATAGAGCGACAATTCCCAATTTTTATTCAATCCAACCTGCTCGGTAGACGCCATTTTGCCTATTTGCGACGCGACTGCCCACCGGAGATAAACTTCGAAGTGGAAGGCGCGCGGAGCGCCTGCGCGACACTCGTGTGTTCGTAAATTCTCGTATATTTTCGTAATGCTTGAGAACCTTACGGGTATGGAAGACGACTTCCTCATAACAAAATCCCTGAAACTAAAATAAATAAAATGTCTAAAGCCAAGTGTGCACATAATTTATGAAGATTCAAGCATTTTCCATTATTTTCCAGATACCTATATTTCTTTCGTTGTAAATGGAGTAAAAAGACCGTGAAAAAAAACATCCCGTACTCCGTTGGTAACACTTGTCTAAGAATAATTTCTGCTGTGCCTACACTAAATTGACTATCGAACTTCCAAGTTCCAAACTCCAAAATTTGTCTCCTAACCTGTGTCGAGACCACTGTTGGCGTATTGCAAGGACTCCAATCAATCAGAACATTACGTAGGACAATCGAGATTACGTGAGTATAAATTAATGTTTGAGATTATTAAAGTGTGAAAAGACCTAGAGTGAAAAACAGTTTCTATGAAGTTCTATTATAAATTATTAACAGTAAAATCGGTGATATCAATCCAACGCTTTTACCAGCCGCAATGGAAGCTCCTCCGGAAAATAAACATATTTCACATGATAAAAATATTTGAATTATTTTTTTAAATACCTATTGCATTAGAAAATCAGACATTTCCTCACTATTCTGCAGAAAAAGTCCTCCGAACTGACAATTTAACGTGAGAATAGTTAATTAAAAAATCAGAAAAATTTTATTCTCGAAATTGGCTTTCATTGTTCTGGCGTTATATCTAGATAAATCACTGCAATTTCATGGTTTTTGATGTATAAAACCATTAGTTGGAAGAAAAGTAAGCAAGAGGGAACTTATTGATTCGAGATGATAATTCTGGCGGCGGTAGGGTGGGGCAAAATAGTAGAGTCAATAGGTAATTTTCGGAATAACTAAAACTTCCCTTGAATATCCCATGAATGATCAAATAAAATCCGTCTTCACTACTACATCTTCTAACCACACACCTCGTCCGCCTTATCAGGCATGTGTGTTCAATTGTCTTCTCTATCGATCGGCGTTAGACGCTAAAGACAACGACAACTGCCAGCAAATGCCGGACGCGTTATGTGACTGTTGTATATGAATATAAATCCTGATTTTCTAGAGGACTGGAACGAAGATTTAGCTTGAAAATTATGAAAACCTCTGTACTTTGAAAGACCAGCCCATCGTGAGCAGTAGTCCTAACCTCACGCGGAACAAAACTCAACTGGAGAATTACCAAATTTTTATCTTCTAAAGACGTTCTATTTTATTCGTATTTTATTCTTCCATTTTCAACGACAATAATATCATATCCGAATAGACTATGGAAGAATTGTAGCCAGAAATTAGAATTTTTGGTTACATTCAATAATTTCCTAATTTATTTGTACTCTGCTTTACTATTTTGACTTGAAATATTGCTTCCTGCCAGGCTCCAAATTGAAAAAAAAAAACATCACCAAAAAATTCACCAAGTAATGAAGACATTAAACAAAAAATAATAATTTCCTCTAATTAACTCAAACAATTCTCCAAACTCCAGGTAATAACTGACAATGGACTACCCCAATGTATCGGCTGGCCGCAGAAGTGGATATTCCGAAAATCCAAGACCATCTAACGAACCTCCTCGGAGGGCTCTCCTCCCCACCCCTTCAGCGGTTTCCAATTCTACCACGAACAACTGTATGAAATATTCTCGCGTGATATCTCTTCCATCCAATTCTTCTCGTCCGGGCCTCCTCCCCACTCCGGGTGTCCCAAATATCCCAGTTGTGATGCCCAATCCTATACAACCTCAACTCCCACGATCATTTGTCAACGATTCCCCCCACAGAACTCTCCAGCCTGCTTCCTCAGGGTCACAAAATCCTCCAGCTAGGCCTTTCGTTGACGAAGCCGCGCGCAGAGGTCTCCTCCCTCCACCTGGAGCTTCACAGTTTTCTCCTCCCAGGGAAAATAAACGCGACGATAGAAGAGAAGCTGCACTGATCAAAGGCCGAAACCGCATCATCTGCTCGCTATGTAACCACCAGGAATTTTCAACTTACGAGAGTGCGATGGCTCATCTTACCTCACCTATCCATCTTTACAATTTATCCAAAGGCCCCAGATCTCAAAGCTCTGATATTCCCCTTCGTCAGGAGCCCCAAGAAATCTTGCCTGGCCTTCAAATCGATCTGAGGAACCTCCCGGAAGGCATTGAAACAACGCCATCCAAGAACTACTTTCTCTGTACTATCTGCAATAGCAAAATTCGTCCGAATGACATTAGCTCTCACGTGAGCTCCGTCGATCACAGGGCGGGCGGCAGAACAGTCATCCTGAGACTGGCTGATAACGACTTCAAGTGCATCATCTGCAACGAGGAAGTCCACGATCACATCGAACTCAGAAAACATCTGGCGGGTACAGATCATATGACGAAGCGAACTCTCATGATGGATCCCAAATTAATTGCCCTGAAGAGATCGTACGGGTTGCCAGAGGGTATCGAGAGGACGAAAACTGACGATTGGTTTTGGTGCTCTATCTGCTCCTGTCCCCTGAAAGCAACTCAGATGTCTGCATTGACGCATGTGGAAAAAGAGTCTCACCTAGAAAAGTTGGCGATTCAAAGGGGAAAGAAAGTGGATCACTTGGAGAAATCCGGGTTTTCCGACGGGAGACAAGATCCTGACGCAGGAAAATCCTCATCATTTGGCTTGTATCAAGTCCCCTCGGCTTTGTTGAAAGCGACGGAAGAAGCGTACAAAGTACGAGAACTAGACCACGACATGATGAGGGCCGCACCATCTCGGCTAGTGGGAGGAAGATCTGAAGGCAATCGTAATCCTTCGAATATTCTTCAATCTTCTTTCATGCGTAGAGACAATAGTGAAACATCACGAGAAGATTACGAAAAATATTACAATTTTCCAACTCTTTTTCCACAATCTTCAGTGGGCGATGGCACCTACTCAGCACTCCAAGATCAAGATCACAATATGAGATTGGCAGCTAGATCTACTGGGAGACCCGGGGAAAACCGTCACCCTCCGAATAATTTCCCATCGACATCAGGAGAAAGAGGTGAGACCAGTCTTCCAGGACGAGATTACGAGGGAATGAGACCACCAGCATTTGCTTCTCAGTCCAGAGCCGCGGGGCTCGATAATTCTCAGGACAATTTCAAGTCGTGGTCACTGAAAAATATGAACGATATGTTGAGACCCTCGACATCTTCTCAATCGAGACCAGAAGGATATCAAAATCTTCAGAATAATTTGCCATCGTCTTTATCGAGGGAAATTGACAACCCGACGAGATCGTCGACATTCACTCCTCGATCAACACTTGAAGGACACCAAAAGCCGCAGAATAATTTCCCATCATCTTCATCAAGGGATATTGACGACTCGACGAGAGCCTTGACATATACTCCTCGATCGGTACCCGAAGGACATCATAAGCCGGAGAATAATTTCCCACGTTCATCATTGAGGGAACCCTCATCTTTTCCGCTAGCCTCTCAAGTTACCTCTAATCCTCAACTTATTCCTCGAGCTGAAGCCACCGAAAACCATGAGCAAATCCCAGGCATCAACAACTTTTGCGATATCTGCAATGTCACAATCGCCGGGGGATTCTGGAATATCGTAAATCACAGGAACAGTCAAGAACACAAGGACAAGGAAGCCCTGGGGCCTTCGGGGTCTGCCCCCGTCGATAATCTGCCCGATGGAATCGAACGTCTGAAGACCCGGAAATTTTGCATCTGCCTGATCTGTGGATGCAAAATAAATCCGCACATCATGCCGGCCGACCACGCGGCCCGCAATGGCCATAAGTCAAAAGGTGGCAACGTCTTCGTCAGAGTCGGCGACAGGTATGGTATTACTTTGGATTTGTGACTTTTTTTTTTTTTTATATTACGGCCCTTTCTGCCTTCCATACGGAAGCTAATCGGCCCTATCCTCACCCTATGCATGCGGCTGTGGGTCCTACACTGTACCGCATTTGCACTCCTATAGAACAT
>JAPYZM010003435.1:0-24231 GCA_030522845.1 Psyttalia concolor
TTTTATAAATTTTTTCCATGAGCTTATAATTAATTTTCCGTAAAGTTGATATTTTTTCAGGTTCGGGTTGTTGAATATTTGGCTAATCAAATTAGATTTAAACACTTTTGGCGTGGCATTGGGAGATTTCCGCAAGTGCTGATACGTCTTTGATCATACACTCCGTATAGCTTTACATTCGATACAAAACTTGAGCGATACTCCGAAGCTATTGGGCGTACGTAGTTGTCATTGATTTGTTATTTGAATAAAATTTATGGAATTGAAATGAAATTTACTTCCAGAAGTTATCATCATCCGGTATTCCAGCCAGAAGAGAGAAGAGCTTCTGTCTTAGGAGATGAGTTTGTCATTTCAATCCCTCAACTCGAGGAACACTGCAAGTTTTTGGCGACGGTGGATCAAAATGAACCTCTTCGAGTAACACTTCGCCATGTGCTTCACACGCGAAACGACACAAACATCTTCTTTGCTTAAGTGTAACCGTTTAAATTGCAAGAAATTGCCAAATTAAAAATAGATACTCATATTTTCTGAACGGCAGGGAGTTCCAGTTTGTAATTCTTCCGGCCAAACTACCTAATCACCGACGTAGGTAGCTCAACGGATAGGCGCGAGCCTAATGTCCTAAATGTTGTAAACCAAATTTTCCGAATTTCGCCGGCATCGGCGACTGGAAAGTTGCTAATAGAACTACCGCCTGTAGCCACGTAGTTTTTCTGTGGCTTCCCATGTCAACTCCTATTTCAGACAGGCTGGACCGGGTCAATTAGCCAAATCTAATAATGTTTCAGTAACTTACGTAAATTCCGAAGAGCATTTCAAATCATGACACTTGAATTTCAAAGTAGCCCTTGCGTGAAGAAATATATTTTTATCTACAGATAATTATTTGAGCATACGATGAAATACAAAGTGATGGCACGTACCTGATAACAGCGGTTTAACGGCTCCATCACATATCTTATCAGGCGCTACATGAATATGGGTTTTTTTCACATTTCACAAAATTCTTCGTTTCTTTATACTTCCATAATCAACACAATTCGCTGATGAACAAATGCGGATTGTAAAATTGAATAACATTTCCCATTACAATATGCCCTGGGGTCTCCATTTCCCCAGTTCCGTTCGCCTCCATGAATATGTGAATTTGAGACGAAATTCACTCAACTCGTGTCCGCTCCACGTACAATGAATTTTCGCCTCGAGTGGTAATATTTAGAAATTAATACCTGATTTCCCCGGCGAGTGAATGAAGCATCGATGTAGAAATGGCCCCTCCAAAAAAGGAAAATATGTGGTAATACCTTTTACAGACAGTCATGAAAATCTACATTCATGACTTGAAGAATAATGCCTCAAGCCGAACTCAACCAGTACGTATTTTTAATCTTTGAAATCGAGATTGTGAAGCCCATTGATAATGTGTAATGTCCAAACAGCAATTATACTGATACGTTATCAACATATAAAAGAATTTGTTCCGTCACGAGTCGATTTAGAGTTCCAAAAACCACGACATTATGAGGTGGTCAATTCTCCTCTGCCTATTACTGGCAATTCAAACGGATTTTAGTGTGTTTGCGGCAAATGAAGGTGAGCGAAAGTCAATAGATTTATCATTCTATTTGGTCTTTTTATCTTTCAACATCGAACGCCATCCCTTTCGGTGTAACCCCATTGTTTTCCCCGGGGTGACGGTTCAACCAATCCCCAACAAAAACCAGAACGGAAGAACCCCGGGCAACCCTTTCCGGCTTTTCATACATTCACTACTATCCACCTCCCACTCTCCATTCGAAGCGTCCTTGGTGTCTACTGTGGGAAGATACACGCCCGTCGCTTGTTCGAGATTTTCATTGCCTCCCAGTAAAGTGTTATCCTCTTTTCCACCGTTCACCCTTTCATCTTCATCGACGATTGAATTGGCCATTCCCCCGAGCAGGCTTGATCACTTTTACATTTTGAGATGTATAGTTTGTTCTGGCGTCTTTTTACTTTTAGACGGAAGCATTCAAGTCGAGTACTGTTGGACATAATTTGAAATTTCATTCATAGGGGACTACTATTTTTGACGACAGTAGTACCGAATATGGTTTAAGGGCTTAAAAATTACTAAATTGCAAGTTTCGTTCGAACTCGACAAAATCGAGAGACGTTTAGGCACCGTAAAGGCAATGATTCGTTAATTTATTTAATTTTTCAATGAAATGTGACCAAGCACAGCTTAATTATTGAATTTTTAGGGAAATCTGGAACTTTATAATTGTTTATCCACCTAAAGCCCATGGTGTGCCACCATTCCAAAACTTCAAGTTTAGATTTACCGGGACTTTCTGGTATTCTACAATTGCCCCGAGAAACGGAAAAAATTTTCAGTTTACTAATTTCAAATTAATGAAAGCATTAAAAAATGTGATATCGCTTCATGAACCAATTGAAAGCGATTAGAATAGAGATCAATGTCATGATTTCTAATGATTTAATAAAAATCGTTCAAAAGTATTGACAATCCCAAAATATACAAAATTCCCGCGAAAATCATCTGTAAATCGCGGTAATCTACGTAACCCAATTGCACAGTGAGCAAGCCCACGATTGAAATCGTTCCCTTTTGAAAGTAGGTATCAGTGAAGACGAACTTTGTACTCAATTGCAAATGAATTGACTTTCGTAATTTTAGAGAAGTCCCCATTTGATACTTAACGCTCTATCCTAAACATTTTGAAAACAATCGAACTGATTTCGATATTATTGTTTTCAAGACATAAATATTTAGTTTCCACGCAAATTATCAATCTTACTCAATCACCATATCTTATCATATCACCAGAAATCAAGAAAGAAGATGCCGACCTTAAATCTAGCAAAGAGCTCTTTTTGAATGAGTACAGAACGGCGGACAGGTGCATCCTCGCGCACAACAATGTATCATATGAGATCTATCCAAAAATGAATTTAACACGTGGAACTTTCCAATCGTCATACAATTGTAGAGTAGCACTAGATGATATCACTTGGCAAGACGCTGGCAACTGGACCTTAACAGGTTATTTTGAAAATGAGGAATCCTCGATCGTCTATGAGTTAACTGTCGTTGAGGTACGCCAGAGTGTTCATTCGATTCGTGTTCCCTCGATTCTCAATATTTTTAGACCATTCAATTTTGCAGAAGGTTCCAGTGCAACCGGCACCTAAGGTCTCCATGAGCTCTGGTTATGCAACATTCTATCTCTCGAAAACATTTGAGAATGCTACCTCTTGTCAAATTACAAATGAGCAGGTACTAAGCCAAGGTGTTCATTCATCACAAAAATTTGGGTTCTTTAGATAGAAATGATGAACCTACATTTCGATCAGGCTGTTTACGGTGGCGTTGACATGCATGCAGCCTAACATTGATCATATATTCTGTTTTGAAGGGTGAAACTTATGAACTTCTCGAGGAAATAGACTCAACCGAAGCCATGGAGCTGTATAACGTTTGTGGAGTGAGAATGGGTTACAAAAAGGAACGAAAAGGAACATGGATGATAACACAATTAAAAGCTGATTCTCAAAAAAATTATGGGACTTTCACAATCGAAGGAGTTTCGGAGGAAGCACTGCCGCAAACTGTGGGTCCATTGTACAATTAGCATCAGCCATGTGCTTCTCCATTTCATTATGTTTTGAATTTTTCTGATGCAGCACCATCTGGTCTGGAAGCGCGGTGCCTCGGAATCGCTGCAAGTACCACCCTCAACCCTACACCAGAGACCAATTTATTGTGACATCGTAAGACCTGATGGAGCCGTCATTCCATTACTCGATCATATGTGCATATATAATTTGAATGTAAGTGCTAAACATGCTGGTGTTTGGAGAGGTAGATATGGAGTTGATCACAGCATGAAGCTGATAGAAGAAGAATTCATTGTCGATGTTTGGAGTGAGTATCAATCCCAACAATCAATCAAAGTAATCATCAAGATGTGAGATAATTGAGATAAAAAATATCTAGATCCGGAAGCTGTTGAGATATCCGTAGTCGCTGCAGAAGACAGTGTGACTATGCTGTGCAGAACTGGATTAGATTACCTCACCAATTGCCTATTCGAATCGCCAAATGGAACTATTTTGTCCCTTCAAGGTGGCATGGGCGATGGAAAGTAAGACTCCTCAATTTTATTCTCACTAGCAATGTACTTTTTAACCAACTCCCGTAATTAGATGAATTTGTGATCATTAGTTATGAATATTACGGAAGTGGCTTCACATCTGCCCCACATGATGCACCACCGAAAAGAGCCGAGTGCGGGCTCATAATTCGTAACCTGTCGCAGCATGATTACGGACTGTGGAAATGTTCTATGAGGAAGTATAAGGAAATCACGGTTCACGGTCTCATCGACGTTGTAGATCCTAAAAAGAAAGATCTCTCAGGTGACATAGTTACGTCTCCAGCAGTCTACGTCAAACGGGGCGACTCATTCAAGGTAGCTATCGTTCAATTTCTCATCATCAATCCGATTCGAAACTGAAATCTGATTGGAATAAAAGGTAGATCAGTAAAAATTGGGCTATCTCACTTGGAGAAATATAATTTTTTCGTTAAGTACCTTCTTTTCAATCCAAGCTCTTCGCTAAAAAAATGTCAATAGAAGTAGTTAACAGAAAAAAATTTCAACCAGTATGAGATCTAAACTTGATTTAACCCATTATAATGTATAAATCGATCTTCACGCTTGAAATCGTCCGTCTAGGTTAGCTGCACCACCAATGCCCCGTTGCATTTCTGCTGGATGCGAAGTCCCAATGGTACCATGTACTCAGTAACAAAAAGCGGAAGTGGTGGAAATCTTTTAAGCTACAATGGTGAAGGCTTGTCAATGGGTGAATGTGGTGCAACGGTTGAAAACGCTGACGACACGCACAACGGTGATTGGAGCTGTCAGCTGGGTGTTGTTGGTGCTGGGGAAGTAAAGTCGATAGTTCCGGTTACGGTCACTGGTTTGTATGCATAACTTCCGAATGACGAATGAACCAATTTAGCGATAAAATCGGGAGCAGCTCAATCCAGTTTTCCAATAACGATTGTTTTTCCACATAAATCTTCCAGTATTTTTGGAGGTATTTTAACACTATTTCTATTCTTGTCAATTCACCACATTAATTCATCATCGTAAATTGTGCCGAGCAATTCGTCTGACATCAGCGTCTGATTGACTGAATTTAACTCTAAATTTGTTGGAGTGTTTCGTGCTTAATTGCGAAACCAATATAGTCGTGCTGAATTATTGAATCAAATAGCTGAGCAGTCAACCGTTGATCCCGTAATTACACACGCTGTTAATCTTGATGAGACTCTTACTGTAAACTTCAGTGGTTACTTAAATGATTCCGTAAAACACGGGGGGAGGAGTTCCCGGTATAAATGCTTCTCATTAATTGCTTCATGCTTTTCAATTCCCTCTTGATTGTTCTGTATTATTTTTTTTTATCTAGAATCGGAGCTCATTCCGCAGGCTAAGAACATCTCGGCGTATCAGGGAAAACCAACAGTCCTCAGTTGTCATACTTTCCCAACCAGCGAAGCTACGATCGATTACTGCCGATGGCTCAGACCGAATGGAGATGGGCTTTATCGAGATACTGCGTCACGTTACGTGTCACAACAGGATAGCACCACATGCACATTAAAGCTCAATGGTAAGATTAATCAAAGCGTTATTGATGTGAATAATTCCATTGTCTTCCTACATCAGCTAATTGGCAAAGTAATTAATTAATTACGGAGAAACGACAAAGAGTATTGGAAAATTGTTGTCAGGATGTTCCAATTTTCAAAGAAATTATTATTTTTTGACAATAACTTTCCAACTTCACATCGAGAAAGAAAGCAAGACATGTCGATTTGTTCAATGCTGTAACTATTTCTGCAGTTCCTCCTCATGGTTCGTCAGAATTAACATAATGGGGATCAATATAGTCACAAATTATTTATATTTATTCAGCATTTCCTACATGCAGAGGCGAAAAACTGATTTCTCGTCTATTTTCATACTCATAGCTGTCACTGAAGACGACCTTGGAACCTGGATGTGCCTCGCCCGTCTTACAACGGGCTCTGACAAGGAGGTTTGGAGTAAAATTGAAGTGAAAACCGAGACTATAGAATCGGCATTCTTCGAAAACACGGGACTCCACATTGTGGCTATTATTCTCCTTGCTATCGCCCTAATTTGCACTATCTTCATGATTGTATCATTATATCGAAGGAAAAACCGACAAAATCAATCGTCGCGTCCAGTTCACATTACTCACTGCGTCTCTAACAATAATGAGAAAATCCTACCGTATTTCAACAATCTCAAAGTCCAGGAGAATTCGTTCAAGCAATAAATCCTTGAAGATCATTGCTCGCTATTAGAAAAAGCGTCTAGTTTCAGGGGGAGTTTATTAATAATCTTCGAAAGAGTGACATTGAATTGATTTTGCGAAGAAGGAAATCCCGAGAAAGGTCCAAAAATGTTTCAATAATGACAATCCAAATTTTTATGCAGTAGGAGGACGAGATTGCCTCAATTTTAATTTTTATAATATCGTGAATATTCAATACCGAGTGGGATTTTCCTGATTTTCCTTACATTGAACGTTTAAGAAACTTTACCAGATAATTTCTGTATTTCTACTACTTTTCATTAATAATTGTACAAACATATTTAGTTTTCTTACGGACGGAGTTCTCATGTAAAAGGCGGCTTTAAAATGCAACTTTTTAAAAATCAATTTCAAAAGAAATACGTGATCAATGGTCCAGACAGTGAACAACGGTTTAGTTATAACTTAACAAAGGTAATAAGAAAAACAATTATTACCACATTCGTGTTAGATAATTGGAATGACTCTTAGCATAAATAATAGAACACAACTAGAAATGAGGAAAAAACTGAAAATGAACATTGTCCAGCGATGCAGAGTTATGATTTAGAAATATCATTACTTTGCGATGTTATTAACTAATTAATTTGTTGTAATGAATACTAAACGATAATATTTTTCTACATTCCATATGTGATATGACATACCTTAAAGTTCTGATTATAATTCATTATTTTTGCTCCATTTCATTTCTCAAATTTGACAAATTGATGCTCTAGTTTTTGCCACAAGTCTCGATGAAAATGAATGAAATTGCAAACAAATGAGAAACTCAAAAACTAGTTAAATATTCAATAAACTGAACACTTGAGAATATATTAATATATGATTTCACGATTTCTATAAATTCTTATTTGCTTCATTGTCATTAAATCAAATAAATAAGTAATTGAATTTTTTCTACCAAACGCGATAAAAATTTCAAGTGTCAACAAATTCCCAATCACCTCCATAACACAATTACCTATCAATTCTCTCCATCTTCAGCCGAACCTACCACAAACAATACCAAAAAAACAATTATTGTCGCAACCGAAAAATCCCGGATTCACTTCGTTAGAGAATTGGGCCCCCCTCCCCTAGAATGAATAACGAAATAAAAACAAACACGTACAAAAAAAAAATAGAACAATAGAAATTGACTCGCAACTCTGAGGAAACGATGGTAAAAAATTGAACGGAAAAACCCGGACTACATTTTCATTTATAGCATAAACCGATAACGAGTTATTGGATTTTTAAATCTTTTGTTCAAATCCTCGGTACATTTAATCCCCCGATTTTTATTTCCACCGCACCTCCCTCCTTCCTTATCACCAATTTCCATTGAGTATTTATGGATCAGTCATCGGGCTTTGACTTATCAATTATAAAGAAATTACCCAGTGGAAGCGTTTCAAGACTTTCAATCCCAAATGTAAATAGATATTCAGACAGTGAATGGGGCACTTCAGTGACTACCTCTGGACGATTGTAAGCTCTCTCGCATGAGCTGATCCGTCGTAACATGTGACTAAACAGTCGTACGTGATTTTTCAATGGGAAAATTTGTGCACATGAATACAGCCCCTCGGGTTATTGGTGCGCGTGCCACTTTGACGCCTGCTCGATTGATCATTGTGCGTCGAAATGCTTGGGGGCTATTCGCAAGACTCATCCTTCCCACGTTTTCGTGGTACCACACGCCGTATCAACTGGTCGTTGCTTCATTGTACTCATCAAATGGATACAATAGTTCAGTGTTACGAAGCGCATCGCTCGCACGCTCGTGTCGAATAATAAATTGATAATTGGGGGAATCAATGGGTAAATAATGGGTTCATTGGTTTCTCATGAATCAAATAGTACTTCTCATTATGGGAATAGGATTGGGTCAGTAACCCACTGAGATAACTGCTAAACTTTTGTGTATGCATCGCTGAAATATAACATGTAACAAAAAATTCATTCCCTAGATAATGAGACAATTGTCAACAGAGACGTGATTTATGTGAACTGGACATATTTTATTCAGATCTAATATATAAGTCCCTTCAAGTAGCCTATAATAATATTTTCCATCAAAAACGGTACGTTTATTTACATCAAGTGAAGAATTGATGGTCAACAATTGAACTAATCGTTCAAATGAAATAAAAAAATATAAATTTATTATTCCCCCGGTAAATATGTCGTGATAAATACACCGGAAATCAACGAAGGTTGTGTGGAAAGTGTAAAAATTGAAAGCATAATTACCGTACATAAAAGGAACATCAAATTCAACCCCCGCCGGAGAACAATTTCTCAACCCCTCGATACGCCCAAAGTACTCCACAAAAATAAAAAATCTCAAGTTGATTGAAATGTAACATATCCCCCAATTATCCCTGAAGACCCTGACGAACCCCTTTCTCTCATTATACTCCTGTCTACTCTAAGTGTGCCCAAATACCCATACATAAAATGCGTATTCCCCAGTGCCGTCGGCTGAAAATATACGAACCCCAGAGCAACGAGGAAACATAAATAAGCCCTCTCTGAAGGAAGAGAAATTTCAAAAGCAAGTGGATAAAAAAAAATAAGCGAAATAAGTAAAAGAAGTTCTACCTGATTGTGGTAGAACGACAATGCATCTGTCTTCTTTCATCCTCGTTACAATGAGAAGTACGCGGTACACCGTTAAATCCCCGACTGATATCTTGAGCCAGAGGGTTAATCCACCCCCTAGATTACTCCTCGTTGCCTAGAGTGTGAGTGGAATGAGACAGAGCCTCTCCCGGCCTCTTCTTTCCCTCGAAATCCATCCAAGACATCCATATTTAGTATTATAGACCAAGCCGTAAAAGTGCAATGAAAAGAGCTGTGTTGAACACCGCTCACCATTCATAGAGTTGATTTTGTCTTTGCGGGGTTGAGAGGAGGTTATATTACACGGGAGGGAAACAACACAGAAGGAAAGTACAGTTACAAAAGGAGAAAGATGACAGAGATAGGGCGAGAGAGAGAGAGAGAGAGCGAGAGGGATGGCGGGAGATTGCTACTGCGCTAGTAATTTCGAAGGATTAATATTTAATATCCAGGGGAAAACGACGCGGCTATACTGACTGTTTTACTCTCCCCCTGCACCCTCACCCCCCCGCCGCCTCCTCTGCCTACCCCATTTCTTCCACTTCCCTTCCCACTCGTCACATTCCTCTTTCTCATCCACCCTTTCTACCCACCAATCACGCCAACTTTTCTTCGATATATCACCCACTGATCCTCAGTCTATAGGCAACAGCCATATCGACGTTGTCTCCTAGATGAAGTTCTGCGGGGGTGAGGAGGGAATCCAGTGCTCCCCCTTGACCCTTCACATCGATGGAGGAAACAATTCACCGATGCGTGATTACGTTTTCCCTCTCACTTCTTGCTCGATGTGCTTTTCCGTAGCTTCTCTCATTTGCGCTATACTTCGGGCTACGCAATTTAACAACTCCCCCATCCCTCGCCCATCCTAGCCGAATGAGTCGATCGAGATTTTCATAATCCTCCGCTTTCCATTCAGCTGCATTTACATATTGTTGGGAAATGGGGATAACTGGGAGAGGAGACAGTGTTTTAGCATATCTAACTTTCGGGAGAACAATAAAAGCTTTCACAACTGTTAACCAACAAGAAATTTCATTAGATAGAGGTAAGAGGGACCGGGATGAAAATTCGGGGAGTGGGTGGAAATTTTGGGGTGTGGGGTTAGGATTTTTGAGTTTGAAGGTGAATGGATTTGAAATTGCTGTGTATAGTTGTGTGGATACTTGCTTATTGTGTGAGTAAGTTAGGCTCGAATCTGAGGGTTATAATGAAGAAAATCGACGTTCCTGATAATTGGGTCAATAGGAGGGAAGCAAAGGGTTATTAATAACCTTAAAAGTAGATTAAATTACTTGAAGGATTGTTTTAGACAATCAGCCGGGGAAATTAACACCTCATATTAAAATTGGGCTGGAATTTGCATGAAACTCTCGGCAATTTTTTTCGCAAGCTCGGAATTCACAAGTTGTCATCAAAATGTTGAATTTCTAGTATCTTTCAATTTTCAAACAACTTTGAATTGTTTTCTCCCAGCATCAGATGAAAATTCTGCTATTGAATAAATATTTTTCTGACAGGTTAATGCCTCAGGCTAATGCCTCAGGTTTAAATCCCCGCTTTTTCTTTTGGTATTGGCGAACTATTCGTGCCTGCTTGTTCCATTGTACTCGTATATCGAAAAATTCGTTTTCACTTTTCCTCAAATTTAAAAGCTGACTAACCTTCACTCCCAATTTCCTCCGAATCAGAGATCCCCTCAACTCTAGTCTTTCCAGCAAGATAACGTGAAAAAAACCCAATAAAATGGCCCATAACAGGTCCACCAGTTAAACAATCCCGACGCTCGTGACGTTGGTTAAATGCGCGGTAGTTTCATGAAATTACCCAGTGGCGGGGAGTTAAAGTGTGCCGGGATATAGCGTGAGTGGTATGATACTGTTAACCAACGCGTTTTGCGTTCACCACGATGGAATGGTAGAGCTCATCGTGGGGTTGTCAGTGACGGGAGGAGTTGGGGGGTTGGTTGGCTCTCAACTTACCCAGCAGTTCCAATTATCTAATTGAAAGTAACGGCCCCTCTTATTCTCCTCTCCCCGTTCTTGTTCCTCTTTCGTCGACATGGACAATTGCTGTACCGCTGCACCCCCTCCCCCCTGCCGCCACTCACCCTCCGATGAATTGCCGTAGGTGGATTGTGGTCACGCGCCATGCCTCTCGCCGACGAAAGAGGGAGATCGGGAGAGAGAGGGGAAAACGCATGGAAATGCACACGAACCAATAACTGTTAAGGATTTCGATCTGCTTTGTTCCCAGGATGTGGTTTGACGTCGCGAGAGTCGGCAGTCTCTACATGAAGAAAATACAGAAATTTAATGGACAGTTGAGCAATTGAAATGTTCACAATTGAAAATAAAAGGAATATAAGAAGGGTAAATCAATAAATCGGAGATTTTTAAACATAAATCAATTCTTCAGCAGTAATTGAACAAATGTGTTGGGAATTATTATTACACCATTCATAAATATCCACAGAAAATAAGTCAAACTTCTTTTTTTACCAATTGAGAGAACATTTCGGTATTACTTCAATCGAATGAGTCAGCGGTAATTATACGATATATTTATAGAATTTCGTAAATCGATACGAATTGAGTATCATGAGAAGGAGAGAGAGAGCGCCGCAATCAAATCTATTACAATATTTTGAGATTCGATTTATAGTGATTTTTTCATTTCACTTAATGTTCCCAGAAATATAGAAGCGAAAATTACAGGTCATATCGATTTTTCTTATTACTTCTGAATTTTTAATGGCGACTGTGAATAAAAATTTCCGACGAGTGCACAAAAAATTACCGATAAAAATATTAAGTATGTGTAATGGCGGTTCGACGAGGCGGATTGGGGTGTAGGGGGTTGGATTTTCCCTCTTTCCTTTTTCACAAATGAAGGTAATAAATGGTGGTATTTCATTCCCAAAAGGGCACGAGATATATAGAAAAAAGTATGTATGAGATACATACATGCTATTGACGTGCGCGCTACAGGAGGGGAGGGTGTAAGCGCAACGTTTGCTGACGCGTGATACCACCACCGCAATTACATCAACCCCTGCAACGAGTGTTTTGCGGGGTGTTAGGGTGGTGTATTCATGCATGTGTAGATTTCAATGATTTTAACACACAGCCGCCAATAATTGGAAGGTCACATTTTCGCGCCCGGCGATAGTGTCACGTCGAGTCAATGGTGCGGTGGGTAAATTTGTCGAGGGGGATATTATTTTTTTTATGATTAATTGGGGAAATGTGATAGTCAAGAGTATTTATAGAGCGGCGGAAATCAAGCGTTTTATGGGATTAATTGATTTTGCTGGAAAATTACGAATTATTTATGACGTTAGCTGTGGTTCCCCGTATTTTTCGGGGAAATGATGAGGAATCGTAATTATTTCACGTTCGTTATTTTTATAGGTGAGGGGCTATATCAAATTGTGTGTTAAATTTTAGTATCATCCTATGGTGTTGAAAGATAAATAAAAATTATTTTCAGATTTCAAATGAAATACAAAATTTTTTTTTGCAATACCTGCCCATATTTTCACTTTTCGGTACCGGTTTTCGTGCGAAAAAGTGCTACTTTACGCACGAGTTGCACAATATACTATTTTAGCATTCTAGAATGAGATGAGAGTATTTGCAAGCCTATTTCAGTTGTCCTTTTGACGAATTTACATCCGATGAAAATTTAATACAATTTCCCGTCCGTCCCCTGAAATAATCCAATAATAAATATATTCGATAGGAATATATTTGTTACAAAGAACTAATCGATACAACATCGATGTGTATTTGTTATTCCCTCGTCTCTCCCATCTCATCCGCGTGGAAATATCCCTCGTAACGTCATTGGGGTATTGAAGGCCGCACAACTCGATCTTCCTTCATCAAGATCTCTCCCGCACACCACTCCGCACTCGACGAGGATCGCCGAAACATTGGAAGAGGGAGACACGACGACGGAGGCTTTTGCCAATACTTTGGGAACAGACCGAAGCTGTCACGACACGCCTACTCCATCTGCGGATCTCCTAATCCGAGTTTGAAAGCGCCCTTTGCGCATAAAATCCCGTCTCGAAATAATTCAATAACAACATTGGTAAAGCAAGTGCCTTGTAGCGTATCTGGACCGAGGGTGGGGAGAGGGTGGGCCAAGAGTATTGCTTAAACCCTCGTGGGGAATGGAGTTAGGAGACGCATTCCCTTATGGCTCGCCCCAGATTGGCTGATGTCTGGGTATTAATATTGGGATGAGTTGTCCCAATGTCAAATTCAATTTTACGTAATTTGTGATCACCCCAAATGCCCGGAATCCAATTGAACTTTTTCCCTATATTTTTCTCACATTTTATGAAATATTTTTAAAGAGACGTAATGAAAGTTAGCGTAATATATTCTATCAGCAAGTTTAAGTACGATCTTTCCATTATTTATGAGTTTTTGTTGGTTAGAAAGTCAATTCCCTGAAATGCACTCGTCTTGAATTGTAATTAATAAAATTCCTAGTTTATATATAATATTTCGATCAAACAGAACTTTTTACTGAAATTATAAAATGTATAGTGGTAACAAGTACATTATTAAACAATCAGTTTATCAATTTTATTTATTACAAGTTAATTAAATTTTTAACAAATTGTTTCTCGAATTAAAATCCCTGAATTGATGACTTTATATCGTCCCATTCATCAATATTCAAATAAAAATTGATTCTCGTGTAATTAAATTATCCACTCAGCCTGCGTAAAAATGAAATCCCCCCCTGAAAATCCCACCGAGTAAATATGCACATACACAACGCGATGAGTAGACACGTACATCGCATATAACATTTTGGCCAGACTCCCGTCCCTCCTCCAATGCTATACAGTGACGATAGTCTTATTAGTCACGCTACAGACCTCTGCTACATAAGCTTATTATAGAATATACTATTCCCTTCGCCAGGGAATACATCAGAGTTTCCCTGAATTTTATACGAGGATTAAACCCGGACCAGGCCGGCCTGCCCTCACTGTTCAAATTCGGTCACTCCGGACGTATTTCATTGAAATGTTGCATTTAAACATTCTATTAAATAGTGAATCAAATTCGGGTTAAGTCGCCGAGAATTTTAGAGGGTAGCCCGAAAAATTTATCGCGGAACAATAATACCAAAATTTTCCAACATATTTTAGTTTTAGTGCAGTTTTTTTGAGGTGGAAGGGTCGTTCTGGTTTTAACATTGAAAATGGAATCCGTTTCAAACGGGAGGTTTCAGAATGTGATTTTTAACCATTTTATTGTCTGAATTTTCGAGTGGTTTTACAATTAAATATCCCTGAGTATTACGAATCTCCCAACTTCACCAAAATTAATATAAATAAATAACTCTGGTTAAGAAAATCTCAAAATTTTTTAGCAGTTCAAAGACTGAATTACGATTTTCGTATTTCTATTGCCAATTGTTACTGAAAAATATGAAATATTGCTTTTTGCGTGCGAATCTTTGGAAGCTTTGCGATCGTTCTATTTTCGGATTTTCTAATTTTGCTTGCAAACGATTCAGAACGGTCTGAAACGGAAAAATACGAAGTTTGAGCACCCCGTGTGTATCAGCGGATGTCCATCTGGTGGTCAAGTTTTTAAAAATTGAACGATTAAACGGCTAAAATGATTCAGAAAAATTGAAAAGAGTCGGAATGTCTGCGAGAAGGAAAATTGTAATAAAATTGGGAGAGAAGGGGAGAAAAACTGGAAGCGAAAACATAATGTATCGATTTCATTCCGAAGCACACCATGAACGGATGTGCTATGGATCCCTTTGAATCTCTACCAAAAATTACATACAAATTTATCAACCAACTTTCATTCTCTGAAACTGAATTCAATGAAACTGAATTCAATTATCCCGCAGAAATGAATAAAAATCCCCGAAATAAATTCAATTAATTACAAAAATATCCACGAAATTAAATATTCTTCCTCACCATTGTATATTGAAGAGCCATAAATCCACGTTAGTCCCCAAAAAAAAACCACAACTCTCCCTCACAAATGATGAGCGTTGAAAAATAACCTGAGAAGACAAACGCCTTCACGCTTTCATATCTCCAATTGAAACCCAGAATTATACAACAAGAATCGAAAGAATGTCTGAGTCTCGTCGAGAGATCCATTCCCTCTCGCCATCAACAGGCCCGAAGTTATTAATTATCTAGACCCAACGGTGCCTCGCCAATGTCCCAAAGTCGTTAATTAATTCCTCAGTTTTTTCTCACGTTTTTTGTTGTCCTCGCGGATGAAACAAAAAGCCTCACCTCACTTGCCGCATTGTCCACCCACAGGCGGAAAAAAAGTTGTTTAGATGTTTGTGAGTGTTAGTCGGTGAGGCGTGTCGACTACCTAGACCCCCTCCCCCCCCCCCCCCATTAATGAAGAGAAATGCTGGGAAGGGGGAAGGCTATACGAGAGATTTCAGGATGGATATTAGGTCGACGTAATTACAGCCATTAGTCTGCGCATACATCAATTATCGATGACACGATGACACGAGACTGGCCGCTTCGGGCTTACCTGGCACGATGGGAATAACCGGACATTGGTATATACGTAAGCATGTCTCTATCTGTGTTGCCAATGTGCTACGCATCCATCCAGTCAACAATTGTGCACAGGTACATTCGTAGTGGAAAATCAATTCGCGCGAGCGACACTGCTAGAAATTTCTTGAAAATTATACAGAGATAAATATTTCAATACAAATTCAACATTGTTTGTAACTCCGAAGTGAGATGTGGGCTAATTTCATAGGTTTCGGAAAATAATTCATTTGAATCCAATAGATCAATTTGTATAAATAGTCCACAATAAAATCGTTTCAAACAAAAAATTAGTTCGAGTTTTGTAAGTGAGCTCGATTGCGCGCTAACGCGCGCTGTAATTGTGACGATCACAATTGAAAATGTTATATTAGCCGCCTTAGACGCCAGTGAACTAATAAGAACTAAGGGAGATACACTTTTAAGATATCAAGAGTATCGATGGAGGTCCTTTTTAGTTAAGGATAAGGACATTCCTATTAGAAATTCATTTGTATAAATTGTTGATTGAGGTCAAATGGATACTTTAAATTTTCCCTTCTCATCGCAATAATTTAACTTGCGTTTGACTGAACTGAATTCATTAATTTATCATTAAACTGTGAACATCGAATAAATGGCAACAGTGGTGATTTTACATTGTTCGCCTGTTATCTGTAATTCATTTACTTTTGAAAAACCATAATTATCGGTAGAATTGACCATTCTCGGTGGAGAATCGAATATTCAACTGAAAATTAATTGTTTAACGTCTAATGAAATAATAAGAGCTAATAATTCACTGGAATGTATCCCACATCAGAATCCAAATTATTCATTCATGCTGTAGAATTCATGCTGCAGAATTTTCAGGACTGTAATTGTATTTCAATAATCAATTCACTTTGAAAATGAGAGCAAGTGGTTAATTTATCGATGCATGTATATCGCTGGACTAGTGCCGTGTAATCAGTTTTTTTAATCATACTTTTTCTAGTGACTGATGAGCATTTTATGGGAATTTGGCCGTTGCAGACTATCATCCAAGCTTCATTTAGTTCTACCGAAAGGTAAAAAATTTCTTTTTTTGTTCATGCTATAATAACTGACAGAATATTTTGCGACGGATCGAATATACATTATTCATTTCACCTTAAAACTAGTGCACATTAATCTTCTATTAATATTTAAAAAATCATTAAAAAAATATTGAAAAAATGTTTTTTTATTCATTTGTTCTGGTAATTAAGATAGGAAATTGAATATTAAAATTATCATGAAACAATAAGAACTGAAAATCATTGAATCAAATAACTCCACCCAGAATGATTTTCGGGCACATCGCATATATAATTTATTTCAATAAACAGAATGATACCAATTTCTGAGATTTTATAAAAATAATGTCATATCATATGCAATTTCAACGTTTGTCTGAAATGTTCCTCAACTAATATGTAGGTCACTCAATCCGAAAAACGTTCATTATTTCGGACATTAAGAAGAATCTGTCGACTATTGGAATTGGATATTTAACTTCATTTATTCAGAATTTTACATTCAAACGTGTACTGAACGGAAAGGACACGGCAGTCACGAAAAATATTTCTCATTTTTTATTCAAACAATAATATTCGCCTATTGCTTACCAATTTATCTCCCTCGAAAAAGGCGGCTGAGGTCAGAATCACAATTAAATTTTCAGCCCATCGACTTATTCGAATTATGAAGCCACAGGAGGATTATGAACTCTGTAACTTTATATTAATAATTAATATTCATGGAAATTAGACCGATATTACATTTCCACAAATCTATGGAAGCCATAATAATATCACTGCATTTAGGGTCACGAAATTTCTATTATTTCAGGAATTGAACGTGGAATATTACACAATTAATATTCCACTTGAAAATGATAATTAATTGTTGTTGTGTGGAAACCATCATTATCTATCCCAAGTTGCAATACCTGACACAAATTCATTGGAAATTCTGAGACTTGCTATAAATAATTAACATCATATGAAAACTAGGGCACTGTTGTAGTTCATAAAATAATAAATAAAGTGGATTTAAAATAATGCGAACAATCCGATTAAAATTATCTGAAATTTCAACAAGCAACTTATCTTAACTGAATATCATTGACCAAATTGTCAGAAGGAGCTGAGGATTGCAAAATGAAGAGTTGAATCACTCGTACTGTCACATTGACCGAAAATATCTAATGTTAGAAATTTCATTATGTATTGGGTAAATTATATCCTACAAAAATAATCGAACATCCTGTGACTTAAAATAAATAATTGATATTCTTTTGGAATCTAGAGCGACTGTCGTTATTGTCTTCCCGAAATAATTTTAAATCCAATGATAACTCGCGGATTCATTTTATTCACTGAAACAATTTCATAGTTTCGCAATCAGCGCTTCAATTACAAAATTCCATTAGTGCTAGATAATTGAGATATGGCCATCACGCGATATTCCAGGCATTGCCCGGACCGTCTAATTTAACAAAATTCACCAAGGATGTATTAATCTCAAATTGTAGACCTACAGATGTGTAACCGGAATCGTCTGATGTTTTTACGACACTGGAGTAATTCAAAGCCTGTTTCACATTAAATTTATTCTTCTTTTTTTTCAACGTAACGCCACAGGGTTTCACGCGCCTTTTTTCTTCATTTCTCTCCCACAAGAATAACAGAAAAATACAGTAAAACGACAGATGGAGTGGAAAGTGCCTACGAAGAAGGGTCTGGTAATGTCACGTTCTGAAATGTTTACAAATTAGCTACAATTACAAATTCGATTTTTAACGTCTAAAATATATGAATGAAAAATATTAATCCAGTTGAATATACCTCTTTATTTTTTCATGCCACCGTCAGTATGGATTATTAATTTACACTAAAAACTGGGTCAGATCTCAATTTATCAAGTTATTATCGCAAATTTCCTTACTTACGTTTAATTTATTTGTCATCCCTACTACGAAATGTAAATGTAAATATAAGTACTCGGCAAAATGTGGTAAATTATGGAAAAGCGAATTTATTCTCATGAAATCGTAATAAATTGTTCAAAAATTTAAAATAAAACGTCTGGTGGATGGCTCATACATTCATATTTCACTGTACATGTTACATATTCCGAGTCTTATTATATATTTACGCTCATAATAACTCACATTTTCGGTACGACGGGTTTGCTCTTTTTATGACAATTATTTTCGGAACTAATTATTTAACAATCATTCCATATCCTGAGATTTTTCTCTATAATTTCCAAATAATTCAGGGCTTGTTCCCCATTGAAATTATTTTGAAATGATTTTTCTATTTCAGCATATAAGCCACAAAATTTCCGCGCCTATTTTCCATTTTCCCTCCCAAGAATAATAGAAAAATAAAGTAAAACGACAGATGAAGAGGAGAGTGTCTAGGAAGAAGCGCCCGATAACGTCACGTTCCTAAACCTGTGCCTCGTAATTAAGACTTAAACTAGCCTCGAGCATTTCCCCCACCTCCTTCCCCTCTAGAAACTGAGTTATCTTATCGCGACGCGTCCCCAGCCGTATATGGTCCTGTCTTATTTCCAGTCGAGGCATCGACCCAAAAATCAAAGTGCCTAAGACGCTCTCCGCCCATCATGGAATAAGAGAATTGAGAGATAAAAAAAAATGAGAAACTGTTTGAAGATGCAGGCGCTCTTTTTATCCCCTGCAGCTTTTCTCGATGGGCGACGAGTGGCCTCGTTTGTGGTCTTGATGAATCGGCATCCGGTTACACTAGAAAGATAATCCAAGTGCCAGAATCTGTTTTTTCAAGTTCACTTTCAATGCTTCAGGCTGGTTATATTGCATTTCATTCATCAACTAGATGTTATATTTTGCGCATGAAAGTTAACTTTATAAAATATTTTATTCTGGAGGATTGTTAATTGCTAATAAAATCAGAAAAAATTTTGTCTGATGTAAATTGAATATTTCATTGACCTCTCATCATTAATACAATTTTAGACAGCATAAATTTCAATAAAAATCGAAGATTTCCCTAACAATTGAAAAAATTCTGAAGATCCTCTAAAAATTGAACGAAATTTGTTGTTAGTCGGAACTAATTATTGTAAATTCGCAAAAATAGATGGAATATTGCTTTACTCCTGGCAATCATCGTTCTAAAAAACTATGTTGATGCAAAGAATATCCCAAACCAGAAGAAGCCCTCGAAAGTATCAATAACCCTCAACAAACCAAAAAAATTCCCTTGGAGAAAAAAAAATTGAGAAAAGAATCATCAGCGCAAAAATATTATTCCGGAGGATGCCAGCCTCAATAACCCTCATATCCCCCAGATGATCGCGCAAACAAGCCCATCGAACCCACTAATACGCCAACACAACTGATACCTGACGTCGAAAAAACACGGGAATCATCTCCACCCGAAATAATACCACCGATGGACGAAAAGCTTTCCGCTAGTTCAGTCAAACTGAAAAACTCGACGCAATGTATCGGCGCGCAAAGGCATCAATGGGGTATCTTGCCAGCAGATGCTGGAGTGTTTGACTATGCCGTGTGTTCGGCTTCTGCATTTCAGGTGCAACCGTGCGCGATTAACGCACTGCCAGGACGAGAACTCGGAGCTTCGTTATTTTGATAGCTTCTGCTTCTTACATGATCACTGGTGCATTCCGTATACACAACATGAGGAAGTTGAGTGGTCATGAGGGGACCAACCATCTCCGTTTGAATCGTTGAGGCATTGGACCCTTAGTTGCACAAAACATGGGGGGGTTTCTCCTTACGAAGACTTACGTGAACGTTTATTATGGCCGATGAGGGCCAAAGCCGCCGCAAACAACGATACCACTTTTGAATCATGCTCGCGAGCATGTAATGCAGGTAAACGTTTCCGCAGCCCTTCCTATCATATTCTCCGTTGCTATCTTTAGTGGTTCGTCAGCATGTGGTACGTATTTTTGACGATTTTCTTGAGTATCAATTTGTTTTGGGAGGAAAGGCAAATCAAAGAGAGTCATAGATCGAACGAAACTTCTGTTTAGTTAATTTTCCATTCATCGTAATTAATCAAGAGAATCAGTCAGACTATCAGAATGTCCATAGACGTGTTAGATTTTTCGATTAAATTTTTTTCTATCTATATGAATAATTTATTTAATCCGAAGAAACTTTTCTGTTAGATCTATTTAATTTTCTTCTAACTACGAAATGTCACTTTTATAGGAAATATTTCTATAATATTCAAATGATTAACTATTTTTCCGAATAAAATTAATCGATTTATGTGGTAGATACAATGATCTCGTACTCATGCTTCGGTAAGTTATAATTTATAATACGTTGAATTGCCATATTGAATTTCTGTTTTATTTTGTCAAAACGAACTGTGTAATTAGTTGACATGTATTGAATTTGACTATGAGTTTTATTTAACGAGGAAGGAAGGTCCTTCCAGATCAGTGAATGACAACTGGGGTTGATCCGGAAATGAATACGTGGGGATTCGTTACATCTGGTCGTGAGACTTACGCTCGTTCAGCTATCACAAGTTGTAAATTTTACATCCTTCTATCAAATTAATTGTTGTCATTGAGAATAAGCCAACCGGCAATCTAATTCTAGAAAAAAAAATCAAAACCAAAAAGGACAAAGATGTAATCTCAAAATACAGAAATAATTGTTTGTAGTTTTCAGGATATTAGTAACATGTAAAAATACTCAATAAACTGCACGTCAAATGATTCTTCATAATTTTATTTTTTTACATTAAAAATTTAGATTCAACTCCTGATTAATAATTTGATCATCTCATAATTACCATGCCAATATAATTATTTTATATTTTCAAATCTATAATAAACGATAATTACACTGAATAAATCCGAGAATGGCTCAAGCATTATATCACAGGTGCATCTTATGGTAAATATCGAAAATAACTTACTCAGTTGTAATGCTGAATTTCAAAGAAATCAAATTCGAGAAAATTTGACGACTCTCAGGTATGGGGATTGGACCCATAACGCCCAGATTACTGGTTTGTTATTCTTCTAATTAAATTGAGTCTTATTCATGTCGTTCTGACAATTCATTTCTTTTCAATTCATTTCATCGGTCAACTTTCCTCAGGCAAATGCAATTCAAATAATTTTCGCTGAGGAAGTTTTATTAGATATTTCCCATCATATTTCAGATTCTTGGAAAAAAAAAATTATTATTATTATTATTATTAAAATATCATATAAAACTAATCGATTCAGTTATTGTGACTGTCAGTTGGATCCTCAATAATAGGTTTGCTTTCCCTTTTTCGTCGACTGACATTTTGGGAAGCAGCATCACCTCCTCCATGATTAATCTCATGAAATATTTTGACCTCGGATCTCTTATCAATCTTGGATGAATTTCCCGGAGATTCTATTATGCCCAGTGAGGAATTCAATTGGTCTGCGTCACCACCAGGACAGTGCTGCAATTCCTCCAGTGTCCCTGACTTGTTCTGTTCAATTCTCGGAGGCGGCTGATTACCTGGGCTGTCGGCGATTGCCACTGTTCCTGCGGTATCTGTCGATACCTGCAATATTAAATTATTAATTCTCTGGGGTCTTCTTACGGATATAATGGAAGTGACAATCTCATGACGTTTCAGTACTTTAAGATTCAAGATAACTTCGATGGGCTCTCTCATTCCCTTACTGGTTATATTTCTGGTATCTTGGTAAGAATTTGGATGTCTTGTTGCTATGTTCCAAAGGTATGAAAATTGTCTCCTTGCGAGGGACTGGAAGAATGTATTCACGACGAAGACTATTCCTATTAGTACAGCTCCGATTATTGCGATGAGAAGAAGAGGCTGGAAGATCCACTGTATCGGTGTCGCCATGTGCTCTAAATAAAAAGACAGAATTAAAAATAGAGGTACGCATACACATTCCACTCACATCGGACAGACATTGTGTATTTGATCGCGAAGTTAACACTTTGAAACTTTTATCACATTAGAATTCTTTAACAACTGGGAAAATAGAAAATTTATAAGTTATTTTTTTTTTGGTAGAAACGGAAGAAATTTTTCCTGGAACATCAACGGAAATTCAGGTCAATTTATTCTTAATTTCTAAACGCAGTTTGGGAATGAAGTTCAATTTTTTTGCGCCAAGAATAAAGAAAGAATATACAGGTCAAGCAAATAAATGGAGAGTTATGTGGGACTTACGTGTGGAATGATGAACGAAATCAGCAAAAGCTCGGCCGATTAATCCGGCCGGTTCAAGAATAAATGTACCTATTACTCGAGATAATACTTGAACTGGGGTCACGTGGATTCTGTGGTCTTCCATCACTGCTTCATAGTATCGGATACAATGCTCATCAGAAGCTGGAAAAATCAATGGATTTTATTAGCTTTCCTTCTTTCCTTCATTCTGCAATTTTTTTATCTTTCATGACAATATATTTTTATGGAAGTGCTTACTGAAGAATGAGAAGAGTTTTTGATACCAGGACATTTTATGGGGCTGACAGTTCATTGGCATTTCGGCGAATCGAAATTGCTTGGCTGTTAGTTTTATTTCTGCTTCCTGAAGAAAAAGAGAAAAAAAATTTTTTAATGAAAAATTAATTACAGATTATTCTTCCTTTACGGGATGCAATTTTTCAAGAGTTCTGGAGAGTTTTACCTTGAGAAGTTGTAAGTATGTGATGACGAAACTAGCAATAAAAACAACAACTAAAAATATAAAAAACATCTTGAAATACGTCCATTTGGTTATCACTGCTAGACAAATCAACTGAACTGTAACGATAAATCCAATAAGAAGTTCTTTCTGAAAAAAAAATTTTTTACTACAATTAGTATGAAAAATAAAAGGAGCAGATTGATATAAGAGATTTTAATAAATTTCATGATAAGAAATCCGCTCTGAAGATACCGACTGCAATGTTTTCGAAACGCTATTTATTACAAAAAATCAGTTCCGAAATACACGTCTTCGTGGATAAAAAAATTTAAAACAAAAATAGTCCAGATAACGTTCGCCCGGGGTACACTCAAGCCGTAAATTATTCATTAATTATTTCAAACTCTGAGATTCCCCTGCATTTTTTGTGAAGTCTGAACTTTGGGTATTTTTCTTTAGCTTAGTCTGATTATGATGAAACGGAAACGTCAATTTCTTTTCTAAACACCAAATTGAGATTACTCACGTGTGGCCAGATGTAGGAAGAATACACTCCATGAGTTTTCAATGAGAATTCGTGCAGGAATGTGTAAATCTTCATAAAAGAACTTGTCCGTGGCGCATGAAAAACATTGGAAATTATGGTATCGACCTCTCGAATCGTTGCTTTACCAAGCCCGAAGTTTTTTAGTTTCGTTAATTCACTACTTGTAAGTTCTATCCTAAATTTAAAAAGATAAAAAGGTAAAAATACTTGATAAATTAATTGAATGTGGTAACAAAAATCGGATCTAATAAATAACAAAGTTTCGTTAGATGATCTACTGGTCTACTGGTCAGGGTTAAGGATAAAAACAGTATTTTCAGTTTGTTAAAAATTTTAGCTGTTCAAACTGACGAGAATCCCGCCGCAGAGGCCGAAGCAG
>JAPYZM010003436.1:0-27321 GCA_030522845.1 Psyttalia concolor
AGAAAAAAAAAAAAAAAAACAAAAAAAAAAAAAAAAAAAAAAAGGGAGGGGGGGGAAACGCAAGAGGCAGAAAAAAAATACATGAACGGGCTATGAGGAGCACGCGCGTTTCTTCGAGAACGGTAGCGGCAGCCTGGGGCATCACCACGAAAGGCACCTCGTTATTTATCGCGATATCAACCTATATTTCACGTGCACTGGTGCAATCTCCCGGTAAAGGTACCCTAGGTACTGATGCATATATAGTCCTTTTTATTCATAAAAGTGTTGTATTACTTTCATATTTTTATCTGGTCGAGTGGTCTACCTATTCACAGGCTATTGAGCGCTATGAGTGAGTCTATGAGAAGGTCTGGAAAATTATAAGGTCTATGAGGGCTTCACAAGGCCCACAAGGGCTTCGTGAGGCCCATAAGGGTTTCGTGAGGCCCACGAGGGCTTCCTGACACCCGTAAGGGCTTCATGAGGCCCCCAAGGCCCTTATGGATCTCTACGTAACCTCAAAATGAATCTTAAAATGCGTTCATGACCTTTGCAAAATTTTTAAACAAACTTCTAGGCCCCTATTAAAATCCCACAAATGAATAAGACTCGAAGAAAAATCGTACTCGTGATTGAGCTGAAAATAACAGCCAGAAGTTGGTATTCCCAAGGAAAAAAAATTAAAAAAATGAAATCAATTACCGGTGAATAGTTTTGTGACTCAATCGGAGTGTGGAAAGCAACGTGTTGCGCGTTAATTCTCTGGTTTTTCAAATTTTTAAAATTTTTTTCACCGTATGAAAAAGAAGATGAGTCGAATCACAACCTAGGTGGTTTCATAATTGCGCGAGAAAGGAATCGTTTGAGGAGTCCCGCATGAGGCGCGCGATGATCGCACGCACGTGCAAACTTGCAGCGCCTCCTCCTTCATCCACTTCCAATTCCCGTCTCTCTCATTTTGTCTTACGTTCCCTCCTGTTTTTTTTTTCTCCCTCATTCCCATTTTTTTTTTTTTGCCCTGTCCCTTATGCCGCAGTAGCTTTAACCGTTCGCGCCGGTATAACCCATTCCCATGCCTCCATTGCGTTTTCGTATTACGTACCCCTCCTCTTTCACTCTAATTAACTCCGACGATTATCGGGGAGACAAGAAAGAGGGAGGGCTTGTGAGATATGTATATACGACTAGAACTAATCGGACAGTGGAAATATGAGGATGAAAAAGCGGCTATTTTTGAGGGGCTCAACAGTTGCACACAATTTAATGTTTCGTTAAAACTGCACGAAATCGGCGAAAAGTTATTGGATTTTTTGTCTCGCTATTTAACGACCGTTTTCGGTATGGGAGGGAGAGATTTTCAAAAAATCAGAGGTTAATAATCCAGTCGTTGGATTTTAAGAGAAAAATCGAATATTATCCTAAAAATTAGGACAATTAAAATATTTCTTTTTTGCACTCCTCAAAATTCTGGAATTTCCTTGAATTTCCCATGAGAGCCGAGACCTCAGGGCTCTTGTAACCCCCGCTCAAATTCAGTGGCACTATCCGCAGAAATTGCTGGCGAGCACTCCCTGAACTTTAATTTTTTTTTCTACCAGTGCACTAGGACTCGATAAATAAACCGAGGGTAGTCATCCGCTGGGTCGATGCTCATACAGGTGCGGGTAATCGGTGCATAAGTCTCACCAGGAGGGCCTCCAATGCCCAGGGAGAAGGAGGCGAAGAGAGATGAGTGCGGGAGGGGGAGAGGGGAGTACGAGGACTCGGTCGAGAGGACTCAGAAGAATTCGGCAAAAGTCGTCTTCAATACTGGTCCACAAGAACAACACTCATTCAGTGGCTCAACCCGATAGTATATCCAATTTTACCCACGAGCGAGACAAGGAGGGACTGGTTATTCTCCCTCTCCCTTCCTCTATCTTCTTCCCTTTTTTTTTTTCTTCTTCCCTCAAACTCCACCTTTTTTTGTTTTTCCAACTCGTTCGTATAAGTTTCTGTGCAAGCGATTGCTGGAGAATCTCAAGCACCTGCCACTTAAGAACCGGCCCTCCACTCGAATTCAAGTCTTGCGGTTTCATTAGATTTTTTTAAACATTTATTTTTTTCTACGGAAAAAAAGTCATGAAAAATCCTAGGATTTTTCCAGGGGTTTTGGGGGAATAATCGCCGACGACGTACGCAAACTCTCGTACCGTTAGGGCTCACTACTTGGCGAGATTGGTATATCAAAGACAGAGGAGGGAAGAGAAGTTGAAACTATATGGTTGCTACAAAGGATGGGCTAAGGAGGAAGAGAGTGCAATAGGAGCCGCCGACAAATTACCCGGGATTGCGCGGTAATCTGTCAAGATAAGTCTTCGTTGCATGGGTTTCACATTCGTATATACAACAAGTCGCCTCTTCATTATATTTTCATTCCGATGAATACGGAGACTCGATTTTTTTTATAATCACTGGGTAATTGTTTATCATTTTTATGGGCTTCTGGTAATTTTGGAAAAATCATTCGCTTCCGGGTGATTCCCCCTGTCTTTAAATCAAATTTGATCAATTTTTTGACACTCTGACTTTGTCAAAAATGTCAAATGGTTCAAAAGAAAATTTAAAGAAAATTAATTTGACTATACAATTTTAGAAATCTTGGAATTATTATGGGAGATCCTAATTAATGTACGACTTTATATCCGATAATGTCCTCGTATCACGAGATCAAATCCATTTAATATCAGTTTCCCATGAATTTTACTCAATTAATCGTTAATTATTCACGCTATATTTTCACAAACCCCGTGCAATTATTTTCCCCCCCTTCCCCCATCAGCAGACTGACAAGATACACACAATGATATAAATCGTAAACTAGTTGACGAAGAAGTTTTTGAAAAAGAGAAAGCCACTCTATACAAGATGTATAACGAGAATCCACACTCGGTTGTGATTATTAATCGGTACGATCGATATCATCGCGCAATGGGGAACAGATCGCGTGCTTGCAGCCATAAGATCTGGCTCGCGCGTTGTACTCGTTAGTGTCTGCTCCTCTCTCCTTTTTGCTCTGTCATTTGAATGTTGGCATCCTCTTGGGTGAAAAATTTTAGCGCAAGAAAAATCCAGTTTAGGAGTTGACAAAAATAAAATAAAAATATCAACTGATTCTTCAACTCAATTTCTCACTGACGATCAATTGTCAGATGAAATTCAAGTTGTGAGTGTACAGCAGTCGCTGGCCGTGCGGGGACTTGAAATGTGGGAGGGAAAAAATTCTATAAAATGTAAATAAACCGGATGGAGATGGTGCATTTAAAAAACAACAAATAATGTAAACGCTCGGCAGGATATGCCGGGCGTTCGTGCGGCGATAGCTTGACAAATATATATTAAACTATTTTAATGAGAACTGGCGGCCATATCTCATGGCAATTGCCCAAGGGAGACCTGCGTATGGCCCTCCGTTCACTTGCAAATGACATCGCAAAAATTCATGGGGAAGGGATAAAACATCGGGGTTCAAGGGTCAAACTATTATTTCATATTAAGGGAGGTCTCAGCACTTTCTCAAGACACCAGAAGTATTTGGTGGAAAATTCTGGCAATTTTTTTGGAATTTGTTGGTCACGGGAAGGTTTAAGCATGGAATATCAGGTTTAAATTTTTTTTTTTTAAATAGAAATAATACCGTCTCACACGTACAAACAACTAGGGAAGAGTGAGACAAAATGGAAGGGATTCAATTACCAATAACTCGGGATCGGCCGAGCCAAATTGAATGATATTTATTTCATATTAAAGCTCAGATGTTCAGCTTTAATATGAAATAAAAATAATTAAATTTCACTCAACCAACCCCGAGTTATTGTCAATTGAAAATGTACCATCTTGCCCCACTCACTCTTGAACAAAAACAAGAGTCAAAATGAAAAGTAAAAACTTGAATACAGTTAATCTTTCACATGTGCAGTGAACGATTGAGTGACGGCTCTATGGAGTTCAGTGGGATGGTAGCATTGTCCATTCTATCTCCCCTTCCGCCAGAGAGTCACAAGTTCTCTCTTATTTTCTCATGTAAGATCTATTTTAACATTGCAATCCCGTGTACACGCAAATTCACAGTATGACAGCCGCCTTCAGTATAACTATACACATCTCGAACTTGTACAATCCCGTTCATCCATCTTTATTCTTCTGTCCCTCACTCATCCTTAATTCGTTAATTTTCCTGTGCACTTTGTGTGTGGGCGTCTACCCCCTCCCATTATCTCCATCGGCTGTCAATACGTAATTTTTCATTGAAAAGGCTGTTTGCTCGTAGAAATGGATATGGGGGCCTTGTGCCTTTAATTCACCCACGTCCATTGATACTACTCGCCGATGAATAGTAGGACGGTCCAACGAGATTGCAATATTCAATATTGAATTCGTTAAACAAGACGTGTTGCTCAGAAAAAGAAAGGATTTTATTCAAGTTTTTACATTTTAAGAGAAAAAAAATTTTAACGGCTTGTAAATCCTCAAAAATCAGGTTCACCGAAACTTAATTCTCCCAAGTCCTCCCTAAATCCCCGGAAATCCCCAAAGTCCCCGATTTTCCGACTGCCCCAGCGGCTAGAAGACCAGTTAAACAAAGAATGAAAAAGAAAGATGGTCAAGAAGAAACTGGGAGTCGACGAGAAAAATCACGCCAGAACGAGGAAGAAATATCTTTTTCTCTCCCCCCTGGAAAATAAGGAGAAGTGAAGTCGAGTAAAATAAGAGGACTCACGAGCGACTGTCAGTTTGAACTGGCGAGCCGGGAATACCGTGGATGGCTTCTTGACTCACTTGAAGAGCGGTACAACAGCTCTATCCATCCCTTTCAGTAAAAAAAAATCAAGATCAGGCCATTCTGAGCTGTTACAAGACGAAGAGTCTATTATTACAATTCTCCTCGAAGGAATTCATTGTTGCTTCGCCAACTGCTTTCCAGCAAAAACACGAGTTCCCGTATTTATCATATTCTCGAATAATCCCGGGACATTTTGTGCAGCCGAACGAGGTGTCGAAATAGCAATTTATCGAAATAAAAGGATAAGAGAAAGAGACACACACAGAGAGGGAGAGAGAGAGAGAGAGAGAGAGAGTCAGTAAAGCGTTTCAACAGATGAAATCCAGTGAAGCCAATGGTCCCCCGAAGGTGCATCGAATTAGCTGAGGCGAGATCGGGACCGATACTGTGCGACAGTAATTCATTAGCATGATTACTCGATTCATTGCAGCACTGCAGTACCCACTGCTCTCCTAATAAGTTCCCCCTAACATTACAAACTCCTTTAAAGCCATCAACAGACACACAGTCACCCCAGCATTATTTATTTTTATTTATTTACTTTTTTTTCCTCCCTCTCATTTATTTTTTTTCCCCTCCCTCCTTTTCCTACGAGCCTCCTCTCAAGGTGGCAACAGTGTTGGCGGGAAAGTTATTCGCCCAACCGACACTAAATCATGCCCCACGGACTCCTCCTTTATTATCTCGCGTGTCGGTTTTTCCTTCATCCTTCGAGTAAAACTAGTTTCTTCACCCCTAATCAAAGAAATAAAATTGTCGAAAAGCCCCAGCACTTGCACGAGACGAGGGAAAATATTATCAAGAGGAAAATATATAAATACAAATTATTTTTTTTTTAATAATTGAATTGTAATGCGGAATAAATAATAAACTTGGTACGGGTCCATCAACGTCCACGAGGACATCTCATCACCGATGAACCCTCATCCTCTCTATCTCGGCTGGAGTAGCCGACTCGAAAATTAGTCACCCCGGCTATTATGAATGGTCCCAGGGCCCGAATGTTCGCGTTTCAGCGTACATTAAGAGAAATTGAATGAGCCCGTTGGGTGTTCCAACATACTCACCACTGAATTTGCGAGTAAAAAATATTCAACAAAAGAAATTAATCTTAACGCTGGGTTGAGAAAAAAATATTAAATCAAATGCGGACGCATAGTTTCGGGTGTAATGAATTTTTGATGATGTTTTTATGCTGTAGTGGGGGGGGGGGATTTATTTAAATTAATGAACAACCTGTTTCTTGGACTGTTTGACCTGTCATGTACCAGCCGAATAATACGAATAACGCGAATCTGGAGAGAAAATTAATAAATCTATTGAGTAAATAGTGCGAGATTGGTTAATCCGTTATTGTCAATGAAACTATGGCGGGCCGACATTGAGCCAACTCTGCGCCGACATTGAGCCAACCATGCGCCAACATTGAGGCTCAACTCTTAATTTTCATCCCATACAGAAATAAATTAGCTAGAGGCAGGAATTTAAATGTAGATGATGTGGCAAATATTCATTATCTATTCTAAGTACCTCATTTAAACTTCTGTTATCCACCAGTAATTTCATTTATTATAAATTAATCATATGCAAAGCCGCAATAAAGACATAAAAAAAAGCCATCCAATTAATCTGATGATTATTTAAATTTGATTTTAGGTACAGGCAACGGACCCCGACTGCGGCATCAACTCGATGGTAAACTATACTCTGACGACAGCTGGCCGACTAGCGAATGAACAGCTCTTCGTGCGAAGTGACACCGGTGAGATCTGCGTGAGATCACCATTAGATCGCGAGGTAGCCCCATACTTGGAGCTACCAGTTATTGCAACAGATCGAGGTTCGTATATTCACTGGATGAACAAAAAAAGCATGAGCAAATTTTCTTTTTTTTACTATTTTTAGAACAATAATCAGCTACAATTTTAAATATGAATATGAATAAACATCGCGCGCTGTTTATATATTATCAGAGGGAAGGATTTTCACATGATTGCAATAAAAATTGAATAGAATAGAATTGTGAAAATGGAGAATAACCGATGGCTCGGGTAGAGTGCACATGAAGCGAGAAAAAAATGAAAAATAGAGGGGGGAGGAGGAGAGGAGGTAGAGTGCGGTGTGTGGCTATCGGGCTCGCAACATCTAGTAGTAGCTCTGTAATAGGCTGTATGATTTATGTCTTGCCAGGTTATGTATTTGCAAGGCGGTATTTTGAAACTCCATGAGATTCTCGGTGTTGCACTTACAGGATATGTTACAATGACTCGGAATTGATCCCAAACGGAATTTAACATTTTCACGATAAGCTATTTTTTTTTTTGTATTTTTGTTTTAGTTCGAGGTTTAGGAAACCTGGGGTTACAGAGTTTATATTAACTTGCCATTTTGTTGCAATATCAACAACGCTTTCGTAACAATGGACAGTATTTATTATTGATATTATTATAAATCGTTATTAATTTTCGACTAAAGTCCATTGACAAAAATATAAATTTCACGAAAATTACGTATGGGATGGTGAGGCATTTGTTTGTTAAAAATATATTTTATGGGGAAATTATTATTTTTACTCTGAGTGTAAGGAGTTTAAATTTGTTTATCGCGTACTAAAAATTTCCTAGACGTGTGTGTAATTCTTGCTAAAGATAGGGAATTTTACGGTAAAAAATTTCTCACCATGCAGTCGGTGGAGCTAATGAAACAGGGGAATTCTGCGATTATTCATTTAATAAGAGTTCATTCCGAGAGATCATTGAGAAGACCACGTATAAGCAATCGAACATTTGCCCTGAGCCAGTTACAACATAAATCACCAGGGTACGGTGTTGTACTGAGAGAAGTATTCGTCTGGGCATTTTTTTCCAAGCCAATCAACCATGCAATTTTACTTGTTTATTTTCATTTATTTATTTTACTTTATTTTTTTTTTGTTTTATGTTCTTTTATTTTTCGTCGTTTTGTTGTGTGTATATTTTTTTCGCGAAACTCTTTTTCTCGTGCACACGCCCTTACACACCACGGCGAGGAATCGTCCGCTCCCGCAGAGCGAACTAATACGCTCGGATGCAATAATTCAAACGTGCAACCAATTCCATCTTTCACCATTCCCACATGATTCCCTGATAGAATGAGAAGATGGATCGTTTATTGGATATATTTGCCAAGAGTTGCCGAGATATTGGGTGATCTGCGAAAGTTGGTGGGACATTTCGCGATAAAGTCCTTTCCCCGTAGCGAAAAATAGGAAATAGTCAGATTTTTATCCATAAAAATATTTAAATTATTTTTTCAATACAATACATGAAATAATTTTTTAATTTGCACTGAAATTTCCCAGAATTTTTCGCGAAATCTGAAACCGTTCACCTGCTCATTTAATTTAATTTAATTTATTTGTCACAGCACAATAGTTTTCCAGGTCCTCCTCCAATAAAATTTAAATAATCTCACAATTACCTGAACTTTAATTTCCAGGTGGACTGAGCACAACGACGATAGTACGCGTGACAGTCAACGACGTCAACGACAATCGTCCGATGTTCAATCCCCTCGAGTACAATACAACAATTCGCCCCGACTCGTCGGGAACGATATTGAGGGTGCTAGCGAGGGACTTGGACGCGGGATTATTTGGCCAAATTGCTTATCGAATAATCAGCGGTAACGAGGGAGGTGTATTCAGAATTGACCGGACAACTGGTGAGCTACAAGTGGCACGACCCAGCCTCCTATCCAGATCTACGCTGCATCAGTTGAACGTGACGGCAACCGATGCGGCTGGCCTCAAGAGCCCCCTAGACGCCAGTATCCGCGTGGCCATATCAATGGGACAGCATTTGCCAATTTGTCAAAAGTCCCGATACGCAATTGCAGCTAAAGAGAATGTCCTCCAGAACAGCATCGTCGGCGATATCAAGGAGTCCACGGAGTCCACCTCCGGTGAGTGAATTTTTTTTTACTAACGCCCCAGTGTGAATGACTGGATTTTTTTCTCGAGCGAGTAAATTGAGACAAAAGAGCAGTCGCACTGGCTCTGAAAAATCTCAGTCCTCGTGACCTGGGTAATGTCTCACTGGTGAAACATATTCCACGAGTCCTTTTAGCATACTCACGTCACGATACAAACTGACTTAAAGATTCTTCATTTCTTATTCAATGCGAGGTCACAATAAGAAGAAACAAAGTCCACGGGGAGAAAAATTCCCAAACTTGTCAATTAAACTTGTTCAACTCTCACTAAAAAAATTATCCAAAGGCGTACATAATTTTCGTCAAAGACATCTAATTTCACAATGCGGCAGAATTAAAAATTCTCCAATTGGCTCTCCCCTCAAAAAAAGCCGGTCCGAGTTGATATCCCACTCGACTCTTTTTCATTAATTTCCCTCTCAACTTTTGTGACATTATTTCCGCAACATCACTCTCAGGAGACTTTTTTTTCACCTCTCAGTCCGCTTACGTAATTTCAACCGAACTTTTCACTCACCTACCGTAAGTGGGTAAGAGCCGAGCTCTCCCCTCGGCATTTTCAGTACAGCTGGCGTCGTCATATCTGTACACGTGATTTTTTTTTTACAATTCCCCACGAGACTATAGAGAGGGTTAAAAGAAATATTGAAAGGTGTAGAAAGTAAGAGACATGGATTTTGCGTTGGAACACACAGGAGGCGAGATGCCTATGGTAAAAGATGAGAGGGGGCACGTATCCGTGTTTCCACACTGGCGGTACATCCGATGTAAGATACGGCGCGTCACGACCTATGGCTTATACCTCCGCTTACGGTGTAAAGTCTACTCTAAATCGTACAACTCCCTTATGCTATTGGTATTTTCACGAGAGCTTACGTTCTTAATATATATCCTTTCTCATGGATATACATATTTTCCTCTCCCCCCCCCTCCCCCTCTTGTTTTTGCTGTATTAATTTTGTGGCATAATATTTTTCTCACGGGCGAAACCAGCTACACGTCGGGCATTAATGAAATTCATTTGACCATCGCTATTATACGGGAATATTAATTCCCACGAGCTCTCACTGTTGCATTCGATTAATTCAAATCAGGTATTTGGAAAATAAACATTGACAACAAGTATCTGTCACCGATCCAGTGGTAAAACAAGTCCAGTGCTTGAATTAATTACTTCACTTATTTTGCAATAAAACCCAACTTCTCTAATTTCTCACAATTGGTAAAAAATTCTTATCAATTTTTTATCTGATGCCCAATAGTTTCGAGAACAATTGGCTTTCCGCAAATTAACACTCGTTGTACCGTAAAATATCAGAGAGCGAAAAGTTGATAATATATTTTGTCGTTAGACAGTATGTCACTGCCCACTATTACTACTAAACGATGGAGAGGCTGCACGCAGCAATCAATCGGCCTTTCTCTCTCAATTTAAATTTGAAAAAAAATTCACAGCTATCGTGTACCGAGTGAAAATGTTATGGCGCTGTGAAAGTACAATTAAGTGTGAAGGCAGTTGTCGATGGGGAAAAAAAATTTCCGCCCGAAGATAAGAAAATAATTTTCCCTTTGTCTGGGGGGGAAAGGGGCGGAGGAGGAGGGGGAGACTCACTGAGAGAGATTGAAAACGTATGCAAAAGATGGTAGTTGAGGTGGAGAGAAGGTGGAGAGATGGAAGAAATAAAAAAAAAATTGAGCGGAAAAAAAGGAAGGTAAAAACAGTCAACGGAATGGACAATGGAGAGAAGCTGCCCGGAATCCGAGCGACGACGATTTATGCGACCTTACCCTGTCTGTATCCCTTTAACTCTAACCGTATGTTCTTTTCCTCATTTGATACTCCCACGTCCATTCCCATCTGCTCGCTTTAACAATGACCAGATCTCTGTCTCATTGGATCACTCGGAATGAACAAACAGGATTAAACAAAGTCATTTTTTTTTTCTTACTCTTTGTTTAATTAAGCGAATCAATTGCTGTTATAATGGCCACGAGTTTGGGGTATTTACGGACAAAATTTGGCTATCGTCAGTGAAATTTTAACGAGACCACCAAATTCTCGAGCAAAATTGGGATCTCTCCTCGATCAAAATAGAATGCCCGGATTTTCCAAGCTCTCTCCAACAGAAAATCCCCCAATAATTGTCCAGAGATCCACACATCGACCATACCCCAAACATATTTTCCCCACTCAAACAAAAAAAAACCCAAAACAAACCCCCCAAATCTCATTACAGATTTATTCTCCCCCGAAAAATTTTCCTTCCTTCTTTTACACGGAATTACACTTGTCTTCATAAAGTTAACACGATAGAAATCAGTTGAGACTCTTCACCTGATCAATGCCTCCTTTGGCGTGCCTTTCGCAATTCCCCCCGCTTACGCCAACGAAGCAAAAAAAAAGCGATAGGAGAGAGGGGGGTGGGGGGAAAAAATGGAGGAATAAGAGTAAAAGAGACACTGTTATATACGACTTGCGACTGCATATCTTTCATGGTTCTCTGCAGCGGCAACTCCTGGTGCTTTCACCGGGACTTGCAAATTTCTTTGGGACTCCACTTGCGGTCCGACACAGTCAACGCGCAGCGTACAAGTAGAGGCCATTTCATATATAAAGGAGAGGATGCATTCGAAGCAAATCTAAAATCCCTCTCTCTTTCGTTCACTCATCTTTGTTTTTTTTTCTCTCTCTCCCTCCCTCTCTCTCACTCTCTTTCGTACCGGCAGATCACTGTGCGATAGGGCCCACAGAACCCGCGTGCGCCTCGCTCAAACTCCAGTCTAATTTGCGTAACTCCATTCCGAGAAATTCGCCCTCTCCCGCCCTCTCTCCATATTTTTTTCTCTCTCCCTCTCTCTCTGTCTCTCTCTCTCTCTCTCTCTCTCTCTCTCTCTCTCTCGCTTTTTGTTTCATTTGTACCTTTATCGCATTTATTCTTCTTTCCATTTTTTTTCCCCGACCAGGAAGAGAAAGAAAAAAAAGGACTTTCTTTTTCAACTGTCATTTCACTCACCTGCTGGTCTGGAATAGAATGAGGCCTTTTTTTCTCTCTCGTACTTTCTTTTAATTTTTTTTTTTTTTGGTCTGCGGGAGGGGGATATTGTTTTGTCGAGACACATATTCAAGAGACAATTGGAATGATTCTGAGACAATGTGAATACGCCTGAGAAGAAATTCACGGAATTGATAATGTCGAGGGGTATTTTTGAGAGTTGATAACTAACGTAATGGCAATTCTCTAGGCAAAGTGAATGGCCTCCAGCCACTGGATCTCAGCTTACCACTAAATTGATTTATCTTTATGCACGGATCACATACTTCTCGGCAGAAAACTCGGGAGAGAGAAAAGAAAAAAAAAGAGGAGGAAAAATTATTCTCTCACTGGGAACGGTGGCATGAGGTCGCGCGCGAGTCGGGATTTGCATCCGGCAATAAACAGCAGCCGTCGAAAATGATGTAGAGGGGTGCCACGAGAACGAACCACATCGTGGGGAGCCACCTGGTATTATCATACACACCAGTCCCTTCTCCTTTCACTTGGGCGATTTTTCTCGCGATTTCTACAGGTTTAGAGCGATGCAGGAAATCAATGGTCTGTGGAAAAATGTCGGCGAGGGGAGATGTCGAGAGGGAAATTGTCGGTAATCGGTGCTGTTGGGGAATTTCAGGGGGTGAGGGGAGCCAGGGATTGATATTTGGCAATTCTGATATTGAGTTTTTTTCTCCACCCTTTCAATGGTTTAATTAATTTGATTAATTAATTAACTTTATTAACACAATTACAAATAACAATTTGTCATCTCGAGAAGATCCAGATAGATCTCCCCTTCTCACCACTCGTATACACCCCTTGAGAATTCAATTAGTCTCGCGATCGGTTATTTTAACGTCCGCCGGAGTGAGAATAAATCCGGAAAATTCGGAAATTAATGTCAAATATATCTCCCACTTGTGAGATATTTCTGATGGCAAAGCAGTAATTCCGAGTACAGTTGAAAAACACGAGGAAAATGTTGAATAAAATGCCGAGAGGATCTCAACATCCCACCCATTACAATGATTCGCATTACTATAAAAGATGCTGTCATGACAGCCCTATATACACCCCAGTGGTTGAGCGGCCACAATAATACCCCCTTCTGAGAATATATATATATGTGAATACAGAGTGCAGGAGGCGATGCTGTGAGGAACGCGTGCAAAACCAGGTGTAATAGTACGAGAGCCGATGCCAGCTCACCAACCCTCTTATCTTTTATGGTCCCTGGCTTCTCTTATCGATCCTATCATCAGTTCTATTGCCATCATTCCGCTATTTTTTTTCCACTTCATACATTTCCTATCTGAAATATTTCATCTTATATTTAATTCGCTCTCAACATCGAGTTTTCCACCGGGAATATTACGAGTGAATTTTTACATCTCTCGAGTGAGGCGAACGGAATGTCCTGGCCTCGCCGACTTTTTCACACCCAGAGAAATCCTCAGGTATTAACCTCATAATATTGCCCAATCCATTGGTAAGCCAGTGCATTTGACAATTGGGGAAATTGCTCCGGTGGAACGAATTCCCGAGAAACAATCAATTCGATTTCCGGCAAATAATTTTTCTGAGGAATAATTCCGCGAGAAAATTTTTGTTGACGAACACTTTTCCGGGAGGAGAGAATTTTCAAATTTTCTTTAGACATTGGCACTGTAATTCCCCTTAAACCGAGGCCGTCAGGCTCATCGAGACAAATTGAATTCCTTCGTTTACATTAACTGACCTTATCGTCAGTTGACAAATAATTTTCAATCCCCCCGGGTATTACAAGAGGAAATATCTCCTCTTGAGTGACTGTGAAATGAGTGTCGCGGCGGAATGGCACAACGAAATAATCAATGCTCATAATTAAATAATGATGATAGAGTGAATGCTGGTGCAACGATGAGGAGAGAAAAATATGTGAGCGTAGAGAGGTATGAGGGGAATTTTTAGAATGGCAAGTTAAAACAGTGGACGACGCAATGAATGCGGTGAAGAAGCGATACATCGGATAAAGGCATGCTGTCGCCTACGGGGGTCCTATCCCGTTCCCTCGGTTATACGTCCTTCGTCTCTCAACCCTCAGCCCTCGTTTCTCGCTCCTATATTGCTCTGTAACCCTTCCAGGGCGACCCAACTTTATGGCTATATCAACGCGCCGTGCGCCTCAATCTCGCGTATCCGATATCAATATCGGAATGAATTCTCCGCGGCTTCTCGAACGGCCAACAAGCAATTACGCCAGTCAATATAAAAATTCAATATTTATTAACCTTCTCAAGATCTTGTAAATCATTATAAATTATTTTTCCAATTATTCAATTTACGATTGTTTCATAAACAATCCGACAATTACTACTAAACAGCAGCAACGGTTGTTGCTTAATTTAATTGTGGCTCTCATAACGGAATTATAATAATTAAAAATTTTCCCTTCTCCGAATAATACTTAAATAAGTAAATAACGATAATTGATTAAATCGACTTTCGCTAATTAAAAAAAAAATCGCAATTGTTTTTTTTTCCACGTATTAATTCTCTAAAAAAGCGTAGTTTTTCATCACCTGACGCTGATAAGAAATGAGTTCCCCAGTAGATATGAAAGGACAATTTTTCGAATCATCGAAATTTGCAAGCGATTTGTCTTCGTTACACCCACATGGCACCCCAGGGGGGAGTTATTATTCCTCTCTTTCCCTCTCATTTATTCCTCATACTCAATAACTACCTATCTTTTTTCTCGTTCTGCTGGTGGATTCTTTTTTTCTTTTTTTATTCCTTCCTCGTCCGTTGTGTCTTATATACACTCAACCAGCCGTTTCATACCCGACGATGCAGAAAGACGGGAAGAACGCACGGGTCGCGCAATTGTAATTTATTTGGCCGATAAATACTCACCGGAGAAATCCCAAGAGGTAATGAATCGTGGCCAAAGTGCCGACGCGATGCAAATTTCACGGAGATTGGATGACGTCGATATTTGGAAAACAATTCCGCAACTGTATTAGGAAATATTTTGCAGTGAGCCAGTGATTTTTAATATTTACAATTGAAAATTATACGAATTGATGCGCTCGGAGATGAATAGTACAGTTGAATTATTTGATTCATCGATGCACATACATCAGAGTACTCATTGTGATGGATGATATGAAGTCGTCGTTTCCCGCATGGCTACAGCCGTGACTCGACACTTAAATTTTAGTAATTTCTCTTCGATGAAAAGACACGGGAAAAAATTCCGTTCATCCGTAGATGTAATTCAGGCGACAGTGAGATAAAATGGAATATCTTCAATTGACGATAACTCGGGATTGCCAGAGTGAAATTTAATGATTTTTATTTCATATTGAAGCGCGGATTATCAGCTTTGATATGAATAAAAAATCATTCAATTTCACTCAGCCGATTTCGAGTTATTGACAATTGCTCAACTCCAGAAATTATAGCTTGGCATATTTTTTCGAGGTTTTTATCTTGAAAATTCTCTCTATTGAAAGGGAAATTCCAAAATATAATTTAGAAGCTACAGGGAAGGTCCTCACCTCCCCTCTCCCTCCCTGCCCCCTCTCATCAAAATAATATGTAAATGTATTGATTTTTCGCGAAATGAGTCTCATCAAATAAAGTAGTACCACCTCCTCTCACTCAATAAATCACGTAAACATCATTTGTATTTTATATTTCGGGTCTCGTGTGCTGGAATTCACTTGGCTTCTACAGGTTTTTACGCTCGTCTAACGTGTACAAGATACGTGGGCGGACAGGCGAAGGTACGGACTCGTTGTGCGAAGTAACACGATGAACATTTTGCCGCCGAATAGCTTTAACAAGTATTAAAAAAAAAGAGAGAGAGAGAGAGTGGAAAAGTTAAAACTATTATTACTCCATTAATGCCTGAGAGACAATACTCAAACGCCCTCAGTTGATTATTGCGAGCACAATTACTAAATAAGGACCATCGAGCTTTCAACGAATTCATCACCAACTGTGGATATGTTAAGTACTCGCCTATTATCCTTGCAAATAAATGGAAATGCGACTTTTATGATTCATGTCATTATGATGGATGTATCCGCAAAATGTTTCCAGTCCTTTCTTTTTTTTTCTATTTTTTTTCTCTCCTCATTTCGTTGATTCTCACGTTACCCTTGAGGTTGTACTCAAGGTGTACAACTTCATAAGCCACCAGGCATTACTTTTTACCCTCAATTTTATTTATTTAACTTTATACTCCCCCCCCCCCCCCCCCCCCCCCCCCCCCCCCCCCCCCCCCCCCCCCCCCCCCCCCCCCCCCCCCCCCCCTCTCCTCTCTCACCCCGCCCCTTCGCCCTCCCTCCCTCCCATTTAGTTTTTTGGTAGACGAAGGTCTGCAACGATTAAGCAGTGAAATTTTTTCCCAATCCCCATCGCAAGTTACTCCCGACCCCATCCATGAATATTCCAAGCTCAATTAACATAACTCGGTGTTGACTCCCAAGAACGTGTATCCCAGGTAAGACTCGGAGGCCTCGAAAAATTTTTCGTTTATTTTTCCTCTTCACCCGACCCCTCTCCCTCCCTCCCAAAACCTCCCACCCCTCCCCTCTCAATTTTTTCCCCTCTCCCCCCTTTTTCTCCTCCTTATTTCTTTATTTTGCCAGACACACCCGTTTTCGGTTATTCACTCAAGTGGAGAGTAATCGGTTTAGCTACCGTTTTGGTAATAATAAAGGAAAAAATTGTGAAATTTGTGATTTGGAGAACGAACTGGTCTTGGGCCCTGTTACCACCAATGAGGGGACAGTTTTATAAAGTAGGGATTTAATCTACAAATTAGGGCTTTTTGGGGATCGATACAGCAATTAGTAGAGTGGAGTTTTGATGCAAGATGATCATCAATCTTACTGTCTCTGGAGGCAACAGAATGAATGAGTCTTTATTTAATGTTTATGTATATAGTTCCTTTCATCTGAAAACACGTATTGATAATGATTGTTATTTATGTTTAAAGGTTCACGGGGGAGTAAATTTTTTATGGCAACGGGCGCTCATGAGTTCTCAATTGATCCGAATTCAGGGGTACTGCGTACGAGAATATCATTTGATAGAGAAGTGCGGGACAAATACATCTTGAGTGTGGGACTGAGGAGTGACGCTGGTATCGGCTATTGTCAGGTAAGAAAATCCACTATTGACGCTTGTCGGCGCAATGTCGGCACAACGTTGGCTCACTGTCGGCGATGTGTTAAATGCCCCTAAACCCTAAAAATCCAAATTTGGAAGAGTGCAAAGCCCAAATTGGTCAGTCAACCAAAAATTGCTAGCACTACTGGGCCTGCAAGAGATTCCAGAACTTCCTCAATCTTCAATTTACCCCCTTCCAGGTGGAATTGACCATTGAGGATGTAAACGACAATCCTCCGATGTTCGCTGCAGCGACTGTTCGAATATCAGTCCCAGAGTCTCACCCTCTCCATACCGCCCTCTACGTCGCTCACGCCAACGATCCCGATATCACTCCCTCAACTCCAATTCGCTACATCCTCACCCAAAATAGCAACGATCTCTTCGGCATTGACGCCCAAAATGGGGAATTGTACCTAATCCGGCGGTTGGACTACGAGACACAGCAGCGCCACTCCCTACTGATAAGTGCATTAGACGGTGGTGGTCTTTCAGCGAATCTCAGTCTCAGCGTTGAGGTTCAAGACGTGAATGACAACCCCCCGGTGTTCGAAAGAAACGAGTATCACGTTGGGATTCCCGAAGGCGCCAAGCTCGATTCCCAGGTGAGAAAAATCTTCATTACACGCCCATCATGATCGCATTTGTTTATTGAGAGAAAACCGAGGAAGAGTCCGCGATATCTATCCCCACAGCATCCAGTACTTTTCCGCGCGATGAATTTAAGGAAAGGGAGAAAAATTTAAAAAAAAAATTGCAAAACGTCCAGCTCTTTTTTTTTGTCATCCACTCAAACGAACCAAGTAACGCCGTAATAAAAGTAAATGAATAGAGGCTGGATGAAAGAGGCGTATATAAGAAGAGTATACACTTGGGACTTGAACATTAAACGAAGATAGAATAGTGTGTAGTTAACAGGGGCCTTATACCCATAGATCGAGCACTTTTAACCGTTCCTTTTACCCTTTTCGCTCTTTCCCATATATCTTTCAACTACTCTAGACGAGCCTTGGATGCGTAATTTCATCCGGGACAAGCAGGAAACCCGTCCTTAGTCGACCTTTGCACTTTAACTACTTTTCAGTATCATATAAATATTAAATATTGAACGAGTATTCTCAATTGGACTCATTAAGGATTATTATTATTTTGTGTCATTTGTTTTTATTCTCTTTGTAGGTACTTCAAGTGACAGCTCTGGATTTAGATACTGGCAATAATGCGAGAATCAGCTATCGTCTTCAGGGCTCAATGTCATTTCGTATCAGTCCCAACACTGGATGGATATATCTCACTCAAACTCTAGACCGTGAAACAACGGATCGTTACGCACTGACAGTATTAGCTACTGACAATGGTAGTCCAGCTGCTACAGCTACTTCATCGGTTTTAGTAACAGTTCTTGATGACAATGACAACAGTCCCCGCTTTGCCAAGGAGTTCTATTCATTCGAACTCCTTGAGAATTTACCATCCGGTACATTAGTTGGGACTGTCACTGCCACGGATCCTGATCTTGGGAAGAATTCACTGCTCAGGTACGCAGTCGTTCAGCCCAACAGTAGCTTCGCCATCGATCCTGATACTGGTGAGTTCGATATTCTCTTGAAACTTTTACCACTGGAGAACTATGTGTTGATCTCTTTGAGAGTGAATGTGAATTTTTTCGAATTTAATTTGTTTGAGAGGAAAATCGAAGAATTGAAATACTTTTATTTTCAATCCGCCTTTTGATTGATTGACGTGGAAGAGAAAATTAGAGAAAAAAAATGAACGCTTTTTACGTAACTCGTTCATAATTTTTTATGTTGTATTAATGATTGACAGTAACTCTCCCTTTTTCTCTCGTTCGCTGGTAAAAATCTGGTGAAATACTTTCTGTCACCATTACCCTACCTCAGCTCAACTTATTTGATTTTAATAGAGTATGTTTCAATACTTTCTCAATTCACGTAATTCGATTTCCAAGTCTGTACAGAATTCTCCCACACTCTTTCCCGATAAATGAGACCTTCGAATCCTGTCAATTCGTCCCACGCGCATCATATTCTACTGGTGCTTACGAATGTCCGTTTTAAAGTAGCTCAACAGTTGCAGACAATTTAACATTTAATTACAATTTATTTTCAACCCTAATTAATTTTTGCGGACTGCAAAGATCGGAATTCAAGCAGTCTCAGTGTTTTCGTCAATCAATTCCCCTGGATTTTTTTTTCAAATCAAACTATTTATCGATGAATAATTAAACGTAACATCCTAGACCCTTGCAAGAGGTCCTTCGACCGCCGTCTACCGCCGGGGACTTCCCCCAATCAAAAAAAAACATTGCACTCGAACTGTTGCATTAAAAATCCCGAAACCCCAAATGTTTTTAAATTTCATCTGTATCGACGCTCACACGCGTGCACTTTGCGAGTGCACATGCGCCTGCACGGAAGTAATCTCACGAGCGATTCGTCGCAGCCGGATGATAATCCGATATACCCATTATATTCTACTGAGGTGGGGTACTTCAGCTCAAAACCTCATCCTCACAAGTTTCACTCTTCTTTCATTACTCTTTTTCTTTTTTTTTTTTTTCTCTCCTCTCGTTGCCTCCTGCATGGGATCACCACCCTCTTGCGGACGGGTTTAACGACGCGATCGGAATTCGTTTTGAAACTCTTCTCTGTGAGCATGTGTGTGTGTGTGTATGTGTGTGTGTTGCGTATATTTCAAAGAAAGGTAGGAAGAAGAAGAAGAGGCCGGCGTAGGGGCGGAGGGAAGCGCGAGGGGAAAGGGGAATTCACGCGAGAGGTCGAGGAAGAAAGATAGATTGATCAAGGACCCTCTCGGCATTGGGTGCTACAGAGGTGCCGTAGAGATGGGTATATAAGACTATTAATTTTCTAAATAGCCACTAGCCTCTATCTAGAGGCTCCGAGACACGTATATAATTTACGCTTTTGCTCTACCCTATTGCGTCAATCTCGTAGACTTATGTATACATTATGATCTATTGTTGAGTTGTTTTTTTTTTATATTTTGTTATTTGGTACTTGAATGGTGTACTTCTTGGATAAGCCAGAATTGAATCGGTTTTTGATTGATATTCGATGGGAATCTTCCTTTTATCGGTGTACGTGGGATTTGTGTATGCGTTAATTACACTTTCTAAAATGTTTTTTTTTCTTACGTCTAAAGGTGAAGTAGGTTTTTTAAAACGTGAAATTCCGGGATTTGTATGGGCTAATTGCGAAAAATTAACGAAATGCGCCTTTTTAATCCTGAATTGTAATTTTCACGGCAGAAGAAAAATTATGGGAGCCCTAGAATTAACTGGCCGCCCAGCAAACCGTAAATTACACTAAAAAAAATAAATAGTAATTTACACTGAGATTTTTCCGTAATATCCAGTTTGCCTACGTCGGATCGTGATTTTAATTGACCGGATACGAAAGAATGTTTACCAAAAAATATGAGAATGCACTTTTACCCCCCTTTCTTTTTTAATTCTTTGAACTTCATGCACTTGGTGTCGCTGGGATTGGCACGTGACACAAAGATATTCCGCACGGTTGAGACAAGCCAGCATTTCTCAGGGGGCTGATGAGCAAACGGAAAGCTCGTGAATGAGGGTAGATTGGAGTGCGAGATATGACATGAGGTATAAGGAAAAATAAATTAAAGATGCAATGTCAATCAAATTTATAGTCGTAATTTAGCCGCAAGACAAGGGTAAACTGCCCAATTTGTCTGTCTTTATCATCCACTCTGGGCTTATTGTTTTACAAAGAGAAAAAAGAGGGGGAATAAAAATAAAATGGAGAAGAAAGAAAAAAAGTTATCCCAGTAGAGAGTTTTATTCACCACCGAATACCGAGGCATGTTCAAATATTGAAAAGGAATGAGAGAGGGAATTTTTTTAAAGACTATAGTAAAACCCGACTACACGAAAAGTGCATTAGCGCTCGTCCTACTACCCTTCTTCGAGTGTATTTTTTTTTATTCTCTCTTCTCCCTGTGTTATGGGACAACATTGGTCCTCTCCACATTTATAAACATAAATGACATTTACCGAAAATTCGGAGACTGGATATATTGACATAGCGAGGGGGATGAGAGTGAATCTCTGCTTATTTAAGGTACTCGTTGAGGAGTGGTATATCATTTTACGACCCACGAGAATCACCAAAAAAAAAAGGAAAAATCACTAAACGCATTTTTTTCGTCTGTTTTTCTTCGACAGGTGAGATAATAACGAGAGAACCCCTAGATCGTGAGTCGAGGAGTCTCCACGAATTAGTTCTGGAAGCCAGAGATCATGGGAGCCCGTCGAGGGCGGCTAGAGTGCCGCTTCGAGTGTCAATACTGGACGTTAACGATAACTCACCGAAAATCGTTGATCCTCAGGGGGACGTTGTGAGTGTCCGTGAGGAGCAGCCAGTGGGTACAGAGGTCGCTCGTGTTCGGGCACTGGACGCCGATCTCGGGGAGAATGCCACAGTGACCTACAACATCCTGAAGGATCGAGATTCTGACGGTTACAATGTCTTCACAATTGATCCAATAACGGGAATGATTAGAACGAAATACGTTCTCGATCATGAGGAGAGAGACGTCTATAGGGTATCGGTGAAGGCCAGCGATGCAGGAAGACCATCGAGGCACAGTATCAGAATCCTGCGAGTCGAAGTGCTGGCACTGGCTGATAATAGACCCACCTTCACCAGTAGCAGTCTCACTTTTCACATCAGGGAGGACGCCAGAATTGGACAGACTGTGGGCTCGGTATCTGGTGCTGGCCCAGCTGGAAGAGTCGCCTACACTCTGATATCTCTAACTCCTCTGACAGATCATCCTGCCTTTGATGTTGACAGATCATCTGGACAAATTGTCGTCGCCCACTCGCTCGATCGGGAAAATGTCAGTGAATATCATCTGGAGATCAGGGCTCTCGATACGACGTCCATTGGAAATCCCCAGAGTATTGCAGTCTCTGTGAAAATTTTTATCGACGACGCCAATGACAACTCACCAAAATGGCCGCAGGATCCCATCTTCATCAGAGTATCGGAGGGGACTTCCATTGGAATGACAATTTACAATTTGACTGCTATCGATGTCGATGCTGGTGCCAATGGAGATCTGCGTTATGATCTGGTCAACGAATTTCCCGCCTCTGGTGTCTTCTCGGTGGACTCACTCACCGGTGCCCTCACAATTATGAAGGGACTCGATCGGGAGGAGCGAAGTGAGTACACACTTTTGCTCAGGGCTACAGATGGTGCAGCAGTTGTTGAGAGACTGGCGACAACTGTGACGGCTAAAGTTGTGGTCCTCGATCAGAATGATAATGATCCGATTTTCATTGCTCCCAATGCGACGAGAATTTCGGTTACACCTGATCTACTGCCTGGAGCGAGTATTCTGAGGGTGATAGCTGTTGACAGAGATGCTGATAATAATGCTCGTATTTCGTATGTCATTACGTCGGGAAATGAGGAGTCTAGCTTTGCTGTTGGATATGATTCCGGTCTGGTGACACTTGCTCGGCCTCTTCTTAAGGACACTGTCCTCCAGGTGACGGCCAATGACCATGGATCACCGCCCCGTCGCGCCAGTCTCAATCTGACAATTTCTATGGCTGTTGGGCAGAGCAATGGACCACCGCGTCTACTCAAGCAGGATCCAAGCGTAAGGGTCTCTGAACATCTGGCTGTTGGTGGAGTTATTTTCGATGTTGGCGGACCGGCGCTAGGTGATCATGGTAAGTTATGAGTAATTCCTGATATTAATTGGCATGCCATTTGGTGAACAGCTGTTAAGATGGGAATTCAGACGATCGTCACCTAACATTATGCACACAATATTTTAATATTTCAATTAAAATATTTTAAAAAACATAGGAATTTATGGAGCTACGCAAAATTGTCTCCTTTCCCGCGCTGTCCCCCCCAATACCTAGAGCTTATACGCTTATACTCAATGACAGAATTGCAACAAGCACCTCAGTATTGTATATACTATTTAAATGCAAATTTTCCCACAATACTATTCGATCGAATTTCGATGTTATCGATTCAAGAAGGTCGGGACTTGGTATCAAGGGCACAAAGTCGAGTATCCGGGAAGGGTTATTTGAGAAACACAGGATGTTGAAGCCCATATATAAAATAAATAAAGCAAAAGAATAAATAGAAATGTGGATGGTGGTGGTGGTGGTGGTGGTGGTGGTGGTGGAAAAACAATGGCCGCGTATATCATCATGCGAGAGAGGCTTAGTCTCTGCCGCGCTACGCATAGGCAAATCACCCGAGGTGCATGAGCATGTCCCATTCCCTCCGCCTCACCCCTCCCCGGGCCCCAGCCTCTTTACTTTTTCTACATAAAACCAAAGGGGTAGAGTCCCTTTTCTCCGCTGCACTGGAGTCGGCATGAGCTTTGTCTAAAATCGCTGAAAAATCAACGACAGGCTCAACGACGTACCTTGGAATTTGAGAATGGAATACATTAAAATGCTAGAGTTTCGTTGACTGAGGGAAAATAAGAGGGAGAAAAATCAACACTAGCCTATTGTTCGCAATAATCCACATGCGGCTCAAGTATTTTTCAATTACCGATAAACCTGGCTGTTATTTGTCTGTTATTTTCCATATTGCCCTTCTTCTATATTGACCTTTCTTTTGTTATAAACAATTGAAAACAACTTGAGATACCTATTTATTTTGCCCATACGACGAGCTATAAATTGCACACGATATAGGTACCAATTCCGCTCTCTCGCGAGAATTTGTTTATTCTCACTCTTATTATCTCTCATGTTCCGGTATGTCAAAAGTTCACACAGCGCTCGTTTTAACAAAAAGCATGCAGCCCACACGGATGACCTGACGGTGACTATGGGTCCCTTTATAAATATATACACATATTGTTGTGCCTTTTTCCCTCCCTCTCCTTGTGAAAAAAACTCGTGGAACACTCCAAGAGTGTGAGGGAGAGAGAGCCAAGAGGTGGATTATATTCTACAATGTTGCCATTTGCGACGACATTCACATGTGCCGGTCCACTAAGATCGGATTTCGGCTACGACGTTACCAGTCGGAATTATTGTAATTTATGACCAGTCTTTCGTCGCACAAAATACACTCCGGCAATTTTTTTTTTTCCACCTTCGCTTCAATTTGTTTTCCTCTGATTTTCGATTATTTCTTTTTTCCCCTCCCACTCTCCCCACCTCAAATTATTTATTCCGATTGTCATATGTTGATTATAAATTAGGATCATCCCCTGTAAATGTGATGAATATTTATCTTTTTCTCTTGGTTTTTTTTTTTCTCCTCTGCAGCCAATGTAAGCTTTGACATTCCTGATGGCGTTGGTGCCAACAAATTTTCAATATCCCCCAGTGGATCGGTGACACTCGCTCAGCCACTCGATCGTGAGAATATGGAATATTATCGTCTGCCGATTCTTGCTAAATCCAGTAAATTACTGGATTTAACGAGTTTGGAAATTTTTGTCGAGGATGAGAATGATAATGCCCCGGAATTTCGTCCTGGAGCTTGTTACACACTAGCTGTACCTGAGAATCAAGAAATTTCGATAATACATACTATTGCAGCTGTTGATCTTGATAGTGGCAAGAATGGGGAGATAACTTATAGCATTATTGGTAAGGATTTTTTTTTATACTACTAGATACTTCGCGAGCAATTATTCCAGTCATGTTTTTTCCCGAAAATAATTGTTTTCATTGAATTATCTGATCATTCTCATATTCTTTATTTCTTCAGTAAGAATATTGGAAAATTTTAATTACAAAAAAAAAAATTAAAATACAAGACAAACTGATTTTCTTTCAGGCGGTAATGAAGGCGGAAAATTCAGACTAGACCCCAACTCCGGTGATCTATCAGCGGCGAGTTTGGACTGTGAAACAGTTCCCAGATACGTCCTCACAATATCCGCTCGGGACAAAGGTCGTCCGAGCCTGGAAGCCCACTGCAACATATCCATAATTGTTCTAGATGTCAATGATAATTCACCAACATTCACGCCTAACCACCGTGACACCCTTCGGCTGACAAAATCCACGGAGTATCCGAGCTTCACTCAATCATTTCACCAGTACTATCCTAATTACTCCGGTAAATACACCGCAACTATTTCCGAGGATGTGCCAGCCGACTCGTCAGTGATGACAGTGCGAGCCACCGATCCGGATCAGGGATTTAATGGGAAAATAACGTACACCATTTCTGAGGAGACAACGTGGCTCTTCAGGGTTGACAACCTCACCGGTGTCATTACTACTGCCGGGTAAGCCAGACAATTCACCTTATTCTATTTTAAAAGACACCATTAGAGTCCCAGTTACTGCCTCACTGAAGTATAATCGATGGGAGAAATTGTTTAAAAAAAAATATCGGTCATTTTTTCGGTAGACCAATGTCCCATTTATTATCTCAATTCCCCAAGTTTTATGAATGAAAAAAAGCGAGTTGTTCGTTAAACAATCGCATTAAATTAAATAATCACATTATACAAAATATATTGTCACAATACTCAGAGTATTATTTTTAACAATCAGAGGATGAGACCTATCTCTGACGTCTCTTTATTCCGCCTCCGTCCGCATCTAATTCATTACTGTTTATTGAATAATCAACATACGAGCATGTGCATTAATTTTCATCCCATCAATGTCCATACAAAAACTCACTTCCACCGCAGTACGACCTTTATTACCCGATTAGGATCAGGGATATTGCACTTTCTTGAGATCTTCCCCAGCGCATTAAAGTACGTTGGGATTGAGGAGAGATCTGAGGCGTCGTAAAATAGAAAGGGAACAGCAGAGAGAAGAGGGGAAAAAAGAGCTAACAAAAAAAAAGTAAAGAAAAAAAGAAAATGTTGAGAGAAAATTTTAAAACCCACCCATTCGCAATAAGTGTACACACAGACACAAGAAAAAAAAAAAGAGATAAATAAAGACGAGTCGCCGTAAAATTATTAAGTCGCTTCTTCTGGTGAAGTGATATAAGATTAGATGGGTATGCATAATCCATAGAGGACATTTTCATTGGTATGGCAATGGTTCATACAATTTTTTTCTCTCTCCCCCCCTCAATTCCGTATAAAATGCCAAGTGCCTCGTTGGATAAAAATTTTAACTAACGAAGAATGAAGTCACGAGTTCATTGATCCTCCGCCAAATGTGACTTATTATATTCTTATCGTCATCAGTGGATTGTGGACAATTAAAATATCCAAAGTGCGTGAGCCATCATAACTATCGAGATAGTGATACTGTAAAAAGTCCACGGGTTTAGGTAGTTGCAGATTTTCAAATGACTCATTCAAACGTATAAAGGCCAGAAATCTTAATGACAAATCCCGACTTTGTGTTAGTCTCCTCCGTAAACTATAAAACTTTTTATATATATATTTTCCTTTTTCTCTCTCTCTCTCTCTCTCTCTCTCTCTCTCTCTCTCTCTCTCTCTCTCACTCTCTCCAATCTCTGAATGTCAACCGGATTCGAAGGTCGATCTCATAACCATTCCCCCTTCCAATAAATTTCAAAACATTCTCTCCTTTATCTTAACTTTGGCATGAAATTTCCGTTATCACGAATTCCAATGGTGGAATGGAGCTGAGAGATTTCTCCTTTATACAGTTGAAGAGAATTCGAAATAAATGGATGGAATTAATGTCAGAATGGAATATTAAGAGAACGTCTGATGATCCGGAGAAATCCAGTAATTTTTGGGGGATAAAAATTGTTCAACTGACGAACATTGAAATACAGGATTTTTTCCCTCTTTTTTTTCTTAAACTGGAGTGAATAAACTTTTATATTCCACTTTTTTATTGTTATTATTGTCCATAGATGTTTCTCCCTATGATGGGAGAACTGCAGTTCTGTTTCACCTCGTGTTGTTCTAGGTTTCTCACAGGGATACAAGGGCTTTAGTGTTCAAGGTGAAATGTTAGGAAATAAAATATGGAGAATTCCTCCTCTTCCTCTTGCACATTGGGGTTGGTATTATAAACATGGCTGCATTTTTTTGATACGACAGTCGTGTGTCATTTTATCCCAAGGCTCCGCGTGGCATTTCAATGCATTATTTTGCAAGCCGGCAAAAAGACTGATATGCAAAAGCAAGACACGTTGTTCTTGTTTTTTATTTTTTGCTCTGTTTCTCTTTTTTCTCCCAGTCGCGCTGAGCATTCAGAGTTTTATTTTCATCTTTCCAGACCTGCACACAACGGGAGCTCATTGTTAATGTCGTAAGACGTCAATTAAAATATCCCTCTGGTACATCATATTTTTTTTTTTTTTTTTTTTTTTTTTTTTTTTTTTTTTT